>OZ012736.1:481041760-481176760 GCA_963859935.3 Lathyrus sativus | reverse complement strand
CTTGTCTTTAATGGAGGAACAACAACTTCAAACATTTCCATGCCAAAAATACCTTCCCATCAGTTCAAATTCAAGGCTATTGGAGACTTTCTCAATGGACTTTTCCAGATTGATATGTTATATGGTATTTTTTTTTCCTTTTTGCATACTAAAAAATATTTGTAGCCAATATGTGTTCATTATGTTTTCGTTGATGCTTCAGATGTGATTGGAATTTTACAAGATGTTGTGAAAACTCAAATGGGTGGTGGTGGTAAGAAATCATGCGCCAACATCACCCTGCGTGATGAGTCTGGTAATGTCATTGAGGTTGCATTATGGGATGATTATGGTAAACAGTTTATGAACTACAATAACTCTAACAAGAATGATGGTCCAACAATACTTATTTTGACACATGCTTGGTGTAAGAAAAATTCAGGTTTGCTATGTTCTTAGACAAACTCTATTTTTTCATTGTTCAATGATTATTCTTTCTCATGCACTCTAACTACACGTCTTTGTCTATGCATCAACTTCTAGACTCCCAAGCCTTTCAAATGCTTGGAATGGCTCTAGACTTCACATTAACCTAGATCATCCCCAAGTTCAGTGCTTGAAATCCAGGTACTATGCTTTTCGTATTTCGTAACCCAACTCATATTAAAGTTGTGTAGTTAAATTGCATAACAGTTTTTTATTCTAACCTTCATACTAGTGGAAGCATTATACAACATTTTACTTCTGTCACATTATGATAGAAAATTCTGATTTTTTAATGCATAACAGTGGTGGTGCAATACAACTATCAACTGCATCCTCACATTCTCTGAGCCAATCATGTGATTCATCTATTCATTCAACAAACAAAAGTCGGACCAGCCCCAATGAGGTTAAGACTATTCGCCATATCAATGAATTAAGAAAGGATTGTTTTGCCACGACAATTGGCACTACAAAGAGATTCAAACACTACAAGAAAAATGATGGATTGCGACGGTTATTTTGGCAGGTTACGACGGTTAAAACCACCATCAATTACATTCTACGACGGTTGTAGTACCGTCGCAGAAACGTGTGTCCCCAGGCTGTTTAGCGACAGTTGAAAAAACCGTCACACACAACCGTCGTTATATTTCACGACGGGCTTGAACTGACCTAAACTGGAGATAGCGACGGTTAAAGACCGTCGTTACTAGCCTTTTGATTTTTATTTTCATTGTTGATTGTGACGGTTTAAAACTGTCGTGAACTTTATTTCACGACTGGTTGGAACTGACATAAATTGGAAATGATAACAGTTAAATACTGTCATGAATATCCTTTTGATTTTTGTTACCATTGTTGATTGCGACGGTTTAAAACTGTCATGAATGTGATATCTTGACGGTTCATTATTAATTTTTATATATTGTATTATATTGTTTTATAATATATTATTTTATTTAAATTATTATCTACTAAAGTAGTTATATTATTTTTTCTTTAAATTATTTATACAATAATATTTTTATTTATAGTTTTTTTATTAATTTTTTCTATCGCTTTTTAGCGTAGTAAAATTAATTCAAAAACTTAATATCGAATAAACATTATAATATCGATAAAACGTGAGTTTCATAATCATGTAAAATGAAAGTTCAATAATCATGTCATGTAATACAAAAATCTGAAAACATATCAAATCATAATCTTATAACAATAAGTATCATTGTACCAAAAATGAATAAGAAGGTTCATAATCTAGAAAGTATGTCATTATGGAATTCGGTAGCTAGACTCAGATGAACGTCTACCATCAGTAGGTGATTCCAATCCCTGGAAAAAAATTGTATTAAAATAATATTCTTTAAAATAATACTCCGAAGCTTTAACTTTAAATTCATCAAAATAATATATCTGTCTTCCACTAGAATTTTACATTTGCATTAAGACTTCAATTTCTTCTTTCATAGCATTGTCTCTTTGCTTTAAGAATGTGATTGCCTCCATCAATTCATCAATTTTTGAATTTTTTTCTTTAAGTGCAATAATTTCTTGCTGCATTTCCTTTATTTTTTCATTTTCTGTAGAAGAAGATGTCGATCTTGTAGATCTATTAATATGAGATGGCGTAACTCCAAGTCCCATACTACGAACATATCCATGTTGTTCTTTTCTAAATACTTTCTGAAATGTCTCATTTTCAAACACAAAATCCTTAATTGCAGCTTGTAACTTTTCCTGCACATGAAAAAGAGTAAATTGAGCAAGCAAACTTAACTTAACTTTTTAGTCTATCTAATAAAAAAATTTATACGTCTTAAGGGGAAACAAACAATGATTATAAGCAAAAATTGATAAATTTGTATTGATGAAAAAAATGTTTAGTAATTTAAAACTTGGTTTAGCTAGTTAATCTATTTGTGATGGTAAATTTCAATTCCAACAAGTTTTATTGGCTGCTCGAATTATTTAAAATTTCAATTCCAGTATGCATTTGTGATGGTAAATTTCAATTCCAATAACATATTTGATTATGTAAAATTTGGATACATGTTAAACTTTTTTCTTACTACTTGTACTTACTACTTGTATTTAGTTAAACTTTTATATTTTATTTCTATTTGTCTGAATAATTATTTGACTTTATAAAGAGCACAATCTATTGTTACAAGACTAATTAATTAACTCAAATAATCACAATTCTCAATCTAATTTAACCAGTTTTCAGACAGGTTCTCCCCACCTTTAATAGATGCCAAAAGGTTTGATTTTTTCTCATACCTTAAGGAGACTAACAAATATTTAAAAAGAACTATCTTGTACTTACATTATTATTGTATGCATTTTCACTGACAAAAGACCCGTCAGACTTTTTATGAGAAACTGCATACATTTCTTCTTCTCTACTGTATGATGGTTCATTACGAAGAACTTCTGGTGCCATCCATTGAGACTAGAAGTAGAAAAAATGTAGAATCAGTAAGATAATTTGAGCTAACTTAGTAATGAAAAGGTAAAGGTGAACAATTTACATTCAAACAGAATTTTTTTTATGATCCATGAAAAACATAATGAACCTACCATGCCCTTTCCTATCTTGGTTGTGAGATAGGTTGCATGCTTAAGACGTAAAAGACCAAAATCACCAACCTGTTTGGTTAACAAGTAATTAAGATATTGTCCAACTTAATAGAAAGCAATGCTAGGAAATCCAACATTGTAGGATAAATAAAAAATGACAACTAGCATACCTTCACAGTCCAATTCTTTTCAACTAAAAGATTTTAAGACTTCAAATCTCTATATGATAGGCAGGGTATAATGATGAAGATAATTTACGGCTTATGCATGTAAGAAAGTGAAGTGTAAGTATACAACATTGCTTTGCATTCACACACGGTGAAAGGGATGCCTTTTGAGATGCCAATGGAATGTATGTTTCTAATAACATGGATTTTGAGAACAAAACATACATGTTTCCAAATATTTAATACCATAGGATAATACTGAAAAATAATATTTTTTAATTTGGGTACATGATAATAATATATGGTAAATATATTTTAGAATTATATGTATATAATAATAGGTTCATTGTAAGTTCAGCACATGCAATGGTATGAGATGTGAAGTAACTTTTACAGGACCAACTTACCTAATACTTCACTACTGCTTTTTTTCTCTGGTTTTTAGAGGCATTTAGGCAATTCTGATTTTGTTGAAGTGAAATTGTGGTGAATTGGACTTGAGGCGATTCTCAAAGTGGTAATCATACAATCATTGCAAGACAAAAACATGGTTAATTTTGTTAATGGACAACAATGGTTGATGTCTGTAAAACATAGATGAAGGTGGCTCGTGACAGCAAAAATTAACCAGGTAATCTAATAGATGGAAAAGGTAGACATGGCTTATGTTACAAAAAGATTTGGGTTGCTTAGGGACACAACATTCATTATTTAGGTAGGGGTAGCAGTACATGTAATGACTTATGCTAGTAAGAGATTTTTCATATCAATAAAATTCATTTTGTCTTTCCCTGACGAAAACATTGATATATCATATAACAAACACAGTCCGTGTCATACTTGAACATAAACAAAAATAATATGACACTTTTTTGTAACACAAATTGAAAATAATAGTAGAGTGTAATGAACAAATGACATCATCGTTTAAAATATATCACATACCCTTTTTTTCTTCCACTGCAATATACACAAGAAAGGAGGAGAACAAATGCAACAATAGAAGCTACAAGAATTCCAGCCCTCCTTTTTTTATCAAGGGCTCCTTTGATTTTTGTGTAGTAATCTGCTGACAAGAAAAAATGAGTCTAAATAAGTTCTAACTAGTAATGACAGGCTCGTCAAGCATGTTATATGAGAGTGCTAAATAGTTGTCATCTTCAACCAAAGTAACGTTAAAAACTGACAATTCGTTGGATAGGGAAATACAAAGTTTCTAAAACAGAGATAAATATAGCTGAATACTATTCAATAAATAAAGTAAAGCACAATTACAACCCAATTGTCCCAAAAATAATACCGGTGAGTTTTCTACTCTAGGAGTCTGACCAAGTATCTCAATATCCATAAGTTTTCCCAAGTAAAAATCACGTTTCTTTTCAAAGCTATCAACAGATAACTTCAATTTTGTCATATGTTATCAACTGATATTATATCTAAGCACTTATAATAATTCATAATTCACTTAACTTAATTTTTAAGATGATAAAAACAGAACCTATTGATCATATGCAAGGTTTATAGCAATAGCAGGGGCAGAAGGCCTTATGACTCTTACAACCCCATGAATTGCAGGGTGGTTAGCAGTAGCCACATCATTTCTTCAAGAATTATGGGAAGATTGGGTGTGTGTGCAGCAGTACAACCACCTTTAGTTGAGAGTCGAGATCGGCATGCATGCAAGAAAGTGTTGTAAACATCCATTTGATGAAGTTCCCGGTTTGTTTACAATTGCAACTGTAAACAACCATTTACTCTTAGCACTGGTTGTTGCAGAATTTTGAGAATATTAGTTGACCAAACTTATATTTTCCCATAGAGTCGTGCTACATGACAACGATCAAGGTTGAGACTCTAGAGTTTTTGAATTTTTATCAAAAATAATGCGACTGCAGTGATTTGTAGTGATCAAAATTAAACTACAAATTAGAAATAATTTGATGATTGGTGGTGATCAAAATCATACTAGAAACTTGTCCATTATATACCACATTCTTCTTAATTAGGAACACTAAAAAACAACAGAAAAATAGGTTCAAAATTCATATCATGAAAAAATGTGGAAGTTTTGGGTTTACTGTCACTGTCAGCATAACATGATACCCTTGCAAGCTTGTCTTGCCAGTCCATAGTCAATACATGAGTTCTACATGATACCCTGATAGAGGATCCCCACATAAAGACATGTGCATTTTTGAAAGTTCAACTAACAAGATGTAACCACCAAAGGACATGCCACTTGGCTCTTTCAACCAAAGCATATTTCCTCTTATCTATCTGCTGTAACTTAATCACTTTTCATATTAATATTTTTTCAAAGGAATGAAACATTTCCCTCTCAATTTTATCACATCTTATGCTAGTGAATTTAGATTTTTCATCGATAGAAATATAGAATCTACGAGAGCATTCTATGAACTCGGATTTAGTTCAATTCTGTTTTGAATGAAATGAATCCATGCTACAATATCCAATGAGCATCATTATCTTTATATAAAGCTATAAACTAACAAGGTAATTTAAGCTTCTAGATTACGTGTCGAGCTGCCAAATCTGCTATAGATTTTGTTTTGAGATTACAGGTTATTTATAATTTTTTTGGGCTAACATTTAGAGCTATAAACTAACAAGGTAATTTAAGCTTCTAGATTACGCTAAGTGTCGGGCTGCCAAAATTGTAAAAGAATATGTTTTGAGATTATAGGTTAGTTATAATTTGTTTTAGCTAACTGAATGTTCGTCGAGGCCACCAAATTATCACCTTAAACAAGACAAGAAATAGAACTAGTGATGATAACTTTACAGGTCCAGGATTACTTTAAAAGGAATACTTGTTGGCATAAATATACATATCTCCACAATATCTATACAACAATAAAGGAAGAGAAAATTACCATGGTTCAATATAAGCTGAAAAACGTTATAAAAAATCTTAGTAATTTTAGTCAATAACAGTTGTTTCAGTAGTAGTGTATAAGAAAAGAGACAGAAACCAATTGTAAGCAAAAAAAATTAAATATAATGAATAAATAATAAATTGAATAAGCACCTAAATATTCCCCCTCAACTTGTTGTGTCCTTCAATAGGAGGTGAACTGAAATCTGATCCAACATTAAAGTATTAAATCTATGAGTAAGAGTAAGCATTAAAGACCTCAAAATAATATTGCTAGTTGTTTATATTTATCAAAACAATAACTTACTGTCATGCATAGATCACATTCCTATAATGCTACAATGCCAACATTAGACACGGAATAACGCTTAATTCACAATTTCTTAAGTTCTATACACTTAAAAGCAACACACTCAATATCAACATCAATTATCATATCAAATCCAAAAAGAGCAAACCTTTCCAAACCCTGTCAACTTGAATCAATTTCATCCAAACTCAATGATGTAGGATGCATAGTAATCAACATAAGCTCTTGCAAATAAGGACAATTTTTTTTACAAAAGAAATAAAACCATCATCACCAATTATATTATTCCTCCACCCATTAATGTGAAGCTTTTTCAACATCTTGCAATGTTCAAAGATGTTCAAATTCAATAACAAGACCAGCATCTGAACACTCAGGTGTTTTCAGAAGTTTATTAATGTGAACCGATTATTAATAACATAAGAGTGTGTCAATTACCAAGCTCTTTCAAACAAATCAATTTCAACAAAGAATAACCATTACCACAAATTAATTTAGCATCATTATAATTATCTCCCCAAAGCCTCTTAACTGAAACCTCCTCAATAAATTTGTTATTATATACAGCAGAGTGAATACCTTAATACTGAATAAACACGTAACAATCGAAAGCTTCTTCAAATTCTTGCAATTTTTGGCAAGGCATAACATTCCAATCTTAGTGATTTCCTTAAACCCGCGAAACTTCAAGCGTGTGAGAATGGGTACAATGATAATGAGCAAGAGAATCATGCTTTTCTTAATTCGATTTTCCATCTGATTCTTCCTTTGAGAGATTAGGAAAACAAGAGTTTGCGAAAGTAAAAGAGAATTGTCATCTCTTTGTATTTTTGTTTTTAGGGTTTGAGCGAGAGGGAATTTTTCTTTTAGAGTTTGTGAGAAAAGAATTGAGAGGTTGAAAAGGGGAGAATTAGGGCATGAGTTATATAAGGAAGGGGATGAAATACAATCCTCATAAAAAAAGCAAAAAAATAAATTGAAAATGATAAAGCAAACGAAGAGTGAAAAAATTTGAAACAAATAATAATGAAATTATAAAAAAAGGAAAACATAACAATGAAAAAAAAGTGGGAAAGTAAAGTAATAAAAAAAGTAGCACTGATGATTGGTTAGAATAGTCGCAACAGTTCGTCCTAACGGTCGCGAATGTAGAAAGAGAGCGGTTCTTTGGTAACTGTCACAATTATGTTATTTAATATGTCTAAAAATCTGCGACAGTTGCCCCTAACGGTCGTGACAGACGTCGCAGTTCAGGAATAAGGACGGTTTTGCAGGAACTGTCGTAACTCATGTGTCGTAAATATCCTTTTTTCTTGTAGTGAAAGCTTCCAAGTTTGGATGGTATTTTGAGTCTTGCTCTGCTTGCAAGACCTCTAACAAGTCACATGGAAAGAATTTTGAGTGCATTTGTGGAGTGAAAGATGTGGAACCTATCACTAAGTAAGTATCATCCAAATATACATCAATGCCCTCATGTGTATTCACAAACTAAACTCAATTGAAGTTACTTTATTTTCTTCATGTTTTAGATTCAAAATAGAAGTTGAGGTTGACTATGACAACCATGTTGGGTGCTTTGTATTTTGGGATAAGGATTGTATCTCTTTCATTCAAATGACAGCTATAGAGTTAAGACAACTCATGAAGGAGGTATGTACTTCAAAACCAACATTTCATAATATTTTCATTTTTCTATTACATTATGTTATTTAACATTCTAACCATGCTTCTGACCTAGGCTGGAGAGGACAACCCTAAAATATATCCAGCACAACTTGACAAATTGTTGAACAAAGAACTAGCATTTTGAGTCAAGTATCAATCTTTTTTTCAACAATACTCAATTGTTACCATCATTAAGGATGATGATGTTTACAAAACCTTGAACAACTTGCTTAACCCTGATGAGGTACATACCATATCTTTCCACTGCATCTATTATGGATTAGGTCAGCATAATCCTTAATGATTGGATAATGGGCTTTTAATTTTTTTTCCAGCATACTTCAAATGCTGAAAACTTGAACTTGGACACATCCATTCCAATGGAACTTCAAGGCCCACCTTTTGTATGCCCTCACTTATATATAACTATTTCTTTAGTTGTTTACATCATTCTCAGCTCAACCAACTGGTATTATATTTATGTGTTAACTGTTATTGTATTTATGTGTAGAAGACACCAACTGGTGAATATTCCATCTCTGCTCAACCATCCAACTCTACCAACCAAACTTGTAGTCCATCCACTAGCTCCAGCAACACCCCTGCTAAGAGGGTTGCAATTTCAGCATCTCTTGATAATCTATTCCAGAATGAGGTCCTAACTCCCAAGATTTCCACAACTAAAGCTAAACACCCAAAGAAGGAGTAATTTTATGGCCTTACCATGGCCAGCCTCTCATTTTGTTGCCTTTTGTATTATTTTGTTGACACCACTTGAATATGGATTGATTCTAAACCTTAAGCCATATTATTACTTTGGTATATCATTTTGAATGTTTTCTTATTAATTTAGCTGGAACATATTATATCATGGATTATTAGTTTTGTAATGAATGTTCCAAGTTTAATGGACCACTTTTTGTATAACAAGTCTTCCAAGTTTTATGAATACAATTATCATTTCTACCAATTGTCCTTTTAAACTTACCACATCTATCCTCACATTCTGCAACTTTCTTTATATTTTATTCTATCCTTTGTAGGTTCTGATACTTTATAACTTGTATGAATACTACAGATGGATTGGAAAGTATCCAATGTTTTTGGGAAGAATACTTTGTAGATAGATAGGTATATGTAATTCACATCCTGCTGGTATTGTTTTTATATTGTAAAGATACAACAGGATATGTGATGATACAACAGGATATTGTAAAGTATCTTGGTTGCTTACAACCTTTTGTATTTATTAAGATGATATGTGATGTGAATGAGTGTTTATTATTGACAACAATCTATATCGAACAAATTGGTTTTGTTTCACAGTGATGATATATTTATTCATAATTGAACTCATTCTCCAAATCCTTATCAATATAAAACTTATTAATATCAGGATATTGTGATGATATATTTAGTTAGACATAGATAATGTGATGATACATTTAGTTATATTGTTTCACAGTGATGATATATTCATAATTGGTTTTGAAATTAGGATATAAGCATATTTAATTTGATTATAGATACTATGATGAAAATAAGCATATTCATAATTCATATTTAATTATAGATACTGTGATGAAAATAAGCATATCTTATTAATATTAGGATATAAACATATCTTCTGCTGCAAGATGCAAGAAAATTGAAAGACAAAGATAGATACCATTTTTGATAATGCTGAAACTGTTTGGAAAAATTGAAAGTTTGGAAAAATTTTGAGTTTATTACTTTTGTTGACATGTCTTTTACCTGAGTTTTCAATTCATGCTATTATTCTGACTTTTAAGGTGATTCTATATTTCAATTGTTGGAGGGTACTTTTCAATTCATCCTATTTTTCCTAACAACATGTTTATTATGACTTTCATTAGCTGAGTTTATTACTTTTGAGTTTCTTTGCAAAAGTTATTATTCTGATTAAACATGTTTTGGTTGAAAAGTAAGTCCTTTGGAGAAGTAGCTCTTTTATCTTCCTTCAAGAAGCAGTCACTTTTTTCAATTGAATACTAACAGACCTCGGGAACCGGCCATACTCTGGTCAAATCTCCAATAAATGTCACTGCTCTCTTTTCCAGCAAGCTACCTAAGACACACTTTGTACAAGGTTTTGAAAGCTTAAAATATACTACAAGGTACATTTGCTTTTTTTTTCTCAGAGATGTCAAGTACACTATGACAGATATTTGTTAGAAACACTTTACAAAGCTTCAATGCAGCCTGCTATTAACTTCCTGGATTAATGCAAACTTATGCTGCAAATGACTTATCCTGCAGTGCAACCTATAAATACCATGTAGGTAGTTGTACCTCTTAACTTTAGTGCAAAAAAGAAACCATGCTCAGTAACTATGTCTAACTAAACTCATATTTTTCCAACTAATTTACTAATGATCTACTTACACACTACAAGTACTAATTTGTAAAATGCCACAAACAAAATAATTGCACTTTACTCCTCTAACAGTCTTGAAACTATAACAATCTTAATGACTTACTTTTTTAACGGTTTCATGCAATTGAAAGAGTTCACTCATGCTGTTTTTGAACAGTTTCATCATGAACACATTAACAAACTTCATGTGGATCTAAACCATTAGATTGTACTACTAAATTCTGAATTTTGTCTCCAAAAGGTTAGTCTAACATGTCTTACTAAATTCTGAATTTTTACAATACAATGTCCTGTTTTTTTATAGTAATTTGGATGGTTGTGTTAGTCTGCATTTTTTGAAGTTAGTTGCTGATTCAACTATATTTTGAATTTGGTTATGTACTTGGTGATTAGCTATGTTATTTACACTTTGAATACAGTTTCTCTTAACTCCGGTGGTACCCTTAGAGCTGTGTGGAATTGTTAGTGTCAATTAGTAGTGTAACTAGGTTAGTTACAACTTGATATTAGACTGTTAGTAGTAATTAGTTAGTGTTCATGGAAGTTAGTTAAATTGTGAACTGTTACAAAAATATTGCTATGAAACTTAAACTGTCATGGACTACTTAATGAATTCACTGCTGATTTTTGTTTTTGTCTATGCAAACCAGTAAACAAAAGAGGATAACGAATGTGATAAAAGGCATTCTGAAACATGAAACAACAAAACATAGTGAATCAAAAGCAGTGTTTCATATTTCACATTACATAATATGACTTTAATAAACTACACACTTCTAAGCAATTTAAGCCGACAAAAGAAGAAAAATGGTCATATATGATTGCAAACGCAATACCATGTTTTTAGTTGTTAAGTTATTTTCTATTCCACTTAGTTAGCCCAGAAAGTAGATAAGAAAAATGAAGTTAAACCATGTGACTTGAACTGTAAGGCATGCATGTCACCTACTCAATTCTTTGGTCAGAGTACATAACTAATATCTCACGCATCCTTAAGAACATGACTCAAAACTCCCGCACTTTAAAGTCTAAAAAAACAAAATTCCTAGGCTTAGGTGCACAGAAGCTTTTCAATTAACACAAATAAGCATTTCTTTACTCGAGTGAAAAAAAATCAAATAACAAAAGGACTAACAAATTACCCTGATAAGCAAACAGTGTTGAGTGTGTGAAAAGAAGGAAGACCATATTTTAAAGCATTCTCTTCCTCATCTTTGGTAGAAGTTACCCTCATCACAAGAGGAGATGACGATCTTGGCGCCGAAACCGCATCCTACAGTTTGACAAAACAACAAACACCTTGAGTCCACAATCATCAAACACAAGATATAACTAAATTAAGGGTTGAATTGAATCAAATTTTGATTTTAATGAACATAAACATACCTTTACGCAGTTCCCTATATAATTGTTGTTGATTCACTATGTTAGTTATGCTTGTGATTTATCATTGCTGTTTCAAGTTAGCATGTTGTAAGATGTGATAAAAGGCATTCTGGAACATTTTTTGGGTCCTCCCACTCCCACTCCCACTCTTTAAAACAGTGTAGTACATGAACATCAACCTGAATGATAAAAAATTGAAGATTTTTAAATATACAGAAGTAGAAAAAAATAATAATAAAAGGAGAGGGGGAAATGGTAGTAACCTTAGAGACTTCATGAATGATAAGAGTTTGAAGGATGGGGGTATTTTGAAGTAGTTTTATAAGCCATTGCCACTTGAAATGCGCGAATGGTTCATGGTCAAAATTGATTATAAGGTCGAGGTGTGTTAAATTGTGAAACATGTCGCCGTGAATACCATGTGGGGTCCTGTTCTGCATGGAGCAAGAAAGATGTTATTATGGAAGAATTAAAGTGATAAATTTGGATAAGTGAGAGATATTGATACATACCAGATGTATGTGGAGATACTTCACATTATGAAGCCAATCAAAGTCAATAAGATAATCAGAAATGTTAGCTCTGATCAACTAAATCAACTAAATCTCCCTCTTTAAAAATGAACATAGACAGTAGTGCCATAATTACAGATATACACCCATTTGCTAACACATCATAACCATTGTAAAAACTTAGAGATAGCAAGCCTGAAAAGTGCGCAAACATTGTTGACTTGGAGACTTGGTAATTTGTTTGCTGATTTTTCATCATATTCTGCAGCAAGGTCTGAATGGGTAAACAAAACTTAAATTGTTGAAAAGGGCTAATGATGTTGATCAAGGAATCATATTCATCATGCACTGAGGAACTTCTTGTGGTTTTCAAACAAACTGAATCACCGCTATTACTTAGACACTTAATTGCTTGTAGCAGTCAAACACTCATTACCTTCAATATGGATGCCAGAAGATAAATATCTTCGGCACTACTGTTTTTCTTTACATGCAATACATCTTCAGCAACATCTTGAGAGAAAGCTTGATGGATTATGAAATCCAAGATTGAGGCAGCCTTATACCGGCATGAATCAACAAATATGTATTGCCTCTCTTTCAAATATTTCATGTACTCAGTCAAAAGGTCAGCTGAGTCCAATGAACTATATGATTTTGAAAAGACCTGACTAAATTTGTTTCGTGTTCCTTCCTGAATACAAGATTCAAAAGTTGGATGACCTCTCACAAACATGGTTCTATTATAGGCACAACTCAATTCAATGGAAAAACTATTCATTTGCAAGCTAGACACATGCATAGAGTACAAGCTGACAGATAATTGAAATGCAGTGTGACTTAGACCAAAATATAGAGTCTGGACGGACAACGAAAACTTATCATTACACAATACCTCACTTATAGAGTCTGTGATTTATGACATGGATACAATTCATACCAGCCAACTGTGTTTTATATAGCATAATTGTTCATATATGAAGTAGGATAATTTACCTATTGTTCTTGATACTCAACTTTAACAACTTCATTCCAGCTAGGTATCACAAGAATTTGTTAATGAGTATGTAGTGGCTGATGCCTTAAAGTAGTTTTCATACACATAAATACCTTATATTTATAGCACCCTACTTCATTGTACGGTTTATTAATGTACATTACCTACTTTCAACAATAAATTTGAATATGCTGAGGTTTATTTAAGTGTATTGATGGTGTCATTGATGTTGGTTTCTCATTAATGCGGCTGACACTGTCATGCTCTAATCTAGCCATTATGCATAATCTAGCCATTCTGCAAGTATGTAGCATTATAAGCCATTCTGAATAATCTAGCCAGACTGCATAATGATGCATAACATTATTTTGTCCCATACAAATTGTTCAAGTTGTCACCTACCTTTGTCATGTGTTACTTCATTTGTCTACTATACATCCTTACAAGTTTAATACATTGATGTTGTCTGTGATATTTTAAGTTACTTAATTATTGAGTTTTATATTTACAGGTTATAACAGTCTTCAAATACACTGTGATTTCAAGTATGGACAACACGAACAATTATGTTTCAGCCAAAAAAGCAAGATCCCGTAGATCTATGATTATAAAACAATCACATTCAAAATGCCAAAGAAATAGTACTCTACAACACTTTACACTCAATACCAAACATCCTACACCAAATAATATGATGACAAGAAATCCATTGTCCAAGCTAACCCTGTCACATCAAAACCAAAAAACGGTTGAACAAATTGTTGAAGAAGGAATGTTACTTAGTGCCCGATTTCAATGTTCAGAACCCAGCCAAACCAGACATGGATTTAGAACAGCAAGCCATGTCTACAGCAACTTTCATAACTTGGGGAAAAATCTATTTTCTAAGTTTTCCGACACAATTAACCTTGAACCAGATGAAAATACACAACCTGCTGCAACAGAATCACTAACACACATTTTACCGCAACAACACAAACATGTACAACATGAAGCAAGTTCTTCTCTTAAACGAGTGTAAGTCTCTTATCATACCTACTTTGTTTTTTTTTTATTTTGAAATCTTTAGTGCAATGGTATTCATGGTTTGTGACAATGTTCTTTAAAATTGTTAAATTTCTTGATGTATAATTTATAAAGCTACATACTTTGTTCTCTTATTTTTCCATTTAGACTTATAAAACGGTACAAACCCACCTCTTCTACGCCTTCCAAAAGCCAAGACCAGAATGTTGGTTCTTTACAAAATACACAGAAAGAGTGTAACTCGAGTAACCAAATATTGGTTTTCTTTCTATAAGTTTTGACTCCTTCAAGGTATCCTATGAACATGCACTTCAGTTCTCTAGATTCGACCTTGTCTTGCCTAATGTGAGCATAGACCACACTTCCAAATACTCTCAGTCTATCGAGACTAGGTGGATGTCCCGACCAAACTTCTTCAGGTATCTTCATTCCCAAGGCAGTCAAGGGACGCTTATTTATCAGGTAGGCTGCTGTCGAAACAGCCTCCGCCCAAAATACCTTCTTAAATCCAACACTGACCAACATGCATCTAATCCTTTCAAGGATTATTTGATTGAATCTCTCAGCTAAGCCATTTTGTTGAGGATTACCTACTATAGTCTTATGCCTTGCAATCCTAGACTCAACACAGTAACTATCGAACGCTTCGTTGCAGAACTCAAGGCCATTGTCGGTTCTCAACCTCTAAACCTTTCTTCCAGTTTGAGTTTCAATCAGAACCTTCCAACTTTTGAAATTCTCAAAAGTTTCATCCTTTATCTTCTGGATGAATACCCATAGCTTTCTAGAACAGTCATCAATGATGGATAGAAAATAACTTGCACCTGAGTGTGAAGGATTCCTTGCAGGCCCCCAAAGATTAGCATGAATGTACTCCAGGGATCCATGTATTCTTTTCTTGCCTTTGTTAAACTTTTCCCTACAGGATTTACCAAATACACAAGATTCACAAAACTCCAACTTTTCAACTTTGTCACCTCCTAGCAGGTTCTGCTTCCCCAATTCGACCAGGCCTCTTTTGCTGACATGGCCCAATCTCATGTGCCATAATTTTGTCTTCAACATAGGTTTCGTGGATGCAACATTTGTCGAACCCCTTACAACCTCAGCCTCAAGGGTATACAAGCCTTATTTCTTCATGCCTATCAAGACTTCCTTCGACCCCTTCATGACTCTTAGAATACCTTTCTTTCCTTGAAAAATGTATCCCTTTCTGTCGAATTCACCAAGAGAAATCAAATTTCTCTTCAAATCAGGTACATACCTGACTTCAATCAATAACCTTATTGACTCATCATGGATCTTGAATCTCACAGATCCAATACCTCCTCGAACAATTCTCTGTTTGGAGTCATGTGCCAAGTGCAACCTGAATCCATAATCCACTCTTTTTCTTGAGTCACCACTTGAAACCAAAAGAACATCAGATGAGTCGAAGTCACCTTGAACAATGGTTGCATTTCCATTACCTCCATGATCTTTCAGGCGTTTAGGGCACACCTTTCTTATGTGACTCTCCTTCTTACAGTGATAACATTGAATACCAGATGTTTCGCCACTTTAAGACTTCTGTTGACCTTTACCTTTCTTTTTGTCGAACTTACCATCTTTTCGCAAGAAGTTTCTCTTAACGGCCAAACCTGAGCCCACCATCAAAGGTTTATGCTCCTTTCGTTCGTTCAAGTCCTTAGAATACAAGGCTGATTGAACTTCTTCAAAGCTCAGGGACTCTCTTCCATACAAGAGAGTTTCTTTGAAGTGAGCATGTGTTCTAGGCAAAGCACACAACAACAACAGTGCTTGATCTTCATCATCGATCTTCACATCAATATTTTCAAGATCAAGAATCAGCTTATTGAACATATCTAACTGCTCAGCCAACACTTTGTCCTCACTCATCTTGAATGAATACAAAGCTTGCTTTAGGTAGAGTCGATTCATCAGAGATTTGGTCATGTACAAAATTTCAAGTTTCACCAATAATCCCGATGTTGTTATCTTCTTTGATACTTGTCGAAGAATCTTATCACCAAGGCTCAACAATATTTCACTATGGGCTTTCTCAATCATGCCCGTATTTTCTTTTGCTGTTAGCGCAGCGTCCATGGCTGCCTTTTGTAGCACCCCAAAATTTTCCCATCTCTTATCTTGTATCTTGGCTTATGTTTCATTTCATTTTTATTCTCATATTTGCATAGCATAGTTCTAGACAAGGGATCAAGGTATCAGGGCTTGTTTCTCAAAGAGGGACATGTTTCTTCAACCTCAAGCAAGGTTTTCTTCTTGACTTTGTGGGATTATCAAGCCCAAAGGTCCCTCATCATCAAGTGTTATTCAAGGAAACATCATTTCAAGATCATGTGATTCACCATGTCTTAGTTTACAAGAAATGATCAAGAGATTCAAAGTTGGTTCAAGGTGTTTGACCAAATTTAGCAAATTGTAGATGTTATGATCTAATGGGCATAACTTCTTCAATTTTTAACATCTTGAGGAGGTTATTTTTCTAATGAACTCTTCTCACCATCCCCAGCAAGTTCTCTTTGCAAGGAAAGGTCCAATTGTGCTTGGAAAGTCATAAAAAGTGTGAAGACATTATAGGTCATTTTGAGCTTTGAAGAGATTTTCTAGTCAACTTCCAAAGGTCATAACTTTGTCAATTTTCATCATTTGGAGCCCATTAGTTTTCTAAAATGAACTTGAAGATGTCTTCTACAACTTTGATGCAACATGGAAGTGCCAAAAACCTATGGGAGGCCTTGGATTTTATTAAAACATTATAGGTCATTTTTGGTCCTTAAAAAGACTTGAAATTTTTCTAAGTGTTTTGTGATTTTGAACCTTTTAACGCAAGCTACTTTGAAAGATCATATCTCTCAACTCAGATTTTTAAATCAATACTTTCTTTTCATATTACAAAGATTGTATCTCCCTCTATCCAATGCAAGAAGAATCAACTCATAAAGCTTCCTACATTGTGAGAACCATGGTTGCAAAGTTTGAATTTCAAACCTGAGTTTTCACATGAAGTCAGAATTGAATTTGGTTAATATGGCCTCTAATCATCAAATTAAGGCACGAATTTCATTTAAACATGATTAACAAACTTGCTTGGGTTGATTAGAGATTTGAAATGCAGGTTTTTGATGAGTTTTGATAAGCTGCAAGTCACACTTCTTTCATGACACAGGTGTGCACAAATTCGTTTCAATTTGCATCATTTACCCTCCCTCGGCATTCCAAACTTCTCTCCTATAAATAAGGAACTCATTCCACCCATTTCTACAAGCTTTGATATCCAGAATCACCCTGCTAAGACCCCATTTGAACTCTTAAGCTTGAACTTCGTTTTTTCATTTTCACACCTTAATCACTCAAAATCTCCACTCAGTTAGCTTCATCATCATTCAATGAAGCTAAGCAGCTCAAGAAATTGAAGAATCGTGGCCTAAATCAAGCTTGACGACTCCATTTTCAAATCTTCAAAATTGAGCTTCAACGGGTACAATTCTCAACTGTTTTGAGTCAAATTTGTTGCTAAGATGTAGTCCTTGGTGTGTTAATGTTGTTAGGATTGTTAGATTTTAGCTATGGTTGAGTTTAGCCTGTTAATTTTCAAATCTGTGTTTTAATTTTCTTCTGGTTTTTTCCAAATCGAGTGAGATATGCTTAAAAGAAATTTGGCGCGATGATATGGTTGAGATCGTCTTGAAAAGACGCATCAAATGAAACTACTATGAGCTCCAATGGTTATGGTTTGAAGGATCCATGATTTTCTACAAACTCCTTTGGGTTTTAAATGGCTATAGGTTGAAGATGATGAGCTGACATCATCTGACCGTCCATGCCTAACAGTTGTTATAATCATGTGCTTCTGACTTTTGTTGGCTCTGTATGGTTGAGTTGACTTGAGTCTACCATGAATGCGCGCTTTTGGATCACCAGATCATCTACATCATTTGATGAGCTCAGATCCAATGCGCCATAGTTTTTCTGTTTTATTTTCTTTTTCAAAATTGTTTTTAATTTCATTTTATTTTCAGAAAATCATAGAAAATCCATTTTTTATCAGAAATATACCAAAATATTTTCTAAAATTTCCTTTTATTTTTCTCTTTCTGATTTTCATTTTTGTGCATTTTTGTTTTTCATTTTTCTATTTTTCTTGGATTTTTGTTTGATTGGTTAATTTTAATTGGTTTAAAATTACTTTTAGGCTTTTTAAAATTATGAGAAAAATATCATATGATTCTATGATGATCTTTGACCTATGGTAATTTTATTTGATTCTTTTTCTGGTTTTTCTATTTTCCATGGATTTTTGGTTTATTTGCTTATTTTTAATTAGTTTAAAATTGTTCTTGGGCATTCTAAAATTGTGAGAAAATTAGTACATGATCCTATGATGGTCTTTGACTTAGAGTGATTTTCTTGGATTCTTATTTATGTTTTAAATATTTTCCATCTTTTATTATGTGATTTATTTGCTTTTTTATTTGATTTTTAATTGATTTTTAGTTGATTTTAAATTGCAAAATTGTGTAAAAGTGTTTTAGGTCCATGTGTGGATGGCTTTCTGATTTTTCTTCAAGTCATTTGGGACTTATGTGCTTGATTGTTGTTTCTTTCCTTTTGTGGATGATTTGGATGTTTGATTCTTCTTTGAGGCTTACTTTGTTTTCAACTTGTGTGATCTCTTTTGTGTGTTCATGGATAAATGGTAAACCTGTTGATCATGTTAACATTGTGGTTTCATCTTGGTTTCATTTCATGCTCTTATGCTTTTCCATTTTAGGTTTGTGTATGCATGCTTGTTTTGTTTTAACTTGTGGCTTGCTTTTGAACGGGATGCATGTTCTTGATTTTTTTTGTGCTCTCTCTTTGATAATTGACATGATTGAAATATGATATGTTGTGCTACTTCCCTTCCATGTTTCTTGTGCCAGTTGATTTCATTTTATCTTGCTTTGTGATTGATGATGCTTATTGAAGATGTTAGGATGTGTGTGGGCATTTTGTTCTTCCACTATGTTTTGTTCCCAATTCATGTGATATGGTTAGACATGTAGATGCTTATTTGATATGTTGACTTCATGTTGATGTTTACCTTGTATGAGATTGAAATGAGGGTGTTTGATATTTCTCTGTCATTTGAACTTTCATGTTTGTTCTTCTTGATTGTATCTTCCCCTTTCTTCATCCTTTTTTCTCTTCTTGTTGTCAATTGTGATTGAATTAGATGGTGTTTACTTGAGCTTGCTCACATGATCCCTTACAATTCCTAGTCCCTCTTATTTTTTGATTAAGGTGGGAGTAGGAGAGACATTAGGATTTCAATCCTTTGCATGATAACAATGAAGATAGTCTCTTTCATCTCAACTTTAGGTTCATCATTTGTATGATAACATTAGGTAAACTTCCTTTTCATCCTAACCTTACGAGCATTTTGTATGATAACATTAGGGTTTTCAGTTTTCTTTTATGTCTTCTCTTCTCATCTCAAGAAATTTTAAGGCACTTAATAAAGAATGATGAACGTTGTGCGCCACGAGCCTCAAGTATGTGGAAAATGATGAGTGGGGGGTTTCTCCTCACTTGTCTATAGTGATTAGTGTATGCCCCTTGGGCGATATGCGACGCATTCGCTCCTATGTCATAGTCTTTAGTACAACGTGAATCTCAAACAAATTCAACTCACTTCACTAAAACTCTTAAACCAAATTAAAACCTTTTTATCCTTCGGGATTGTTCTTAAAATCTTTTTCAGAAAAGAGTACGTTACTTTTTCGTTCCATCGCAAACAGTGATTGACCCTAACTGCTGGAATGAGAACTTACCGTCACTCATAAAAAACACTTAACCAACCAGTGGTCTAGTTTCCCGAACTACATTTGCTTTGATTTCTCATACCAGATGAAGATACGTACGCACAAAACGATGATGTCTTGGCGAGCAACCTTCCCCCCATCACCCGTAGTTTTCCGAACTACGTTGACTCTGAATTTCCCATTGCATGAGGGAATACGTAGGCATAGGGCGGCGATGTCCTATCTAGTCTCTTTTTTTCTTTTTCCTCCCCCGTTTAGAAGTAGCTTTTAGATAAATCACCATTTGATTAGATAACAAGCATGGATTCCGTTGAGTACAACGGACGTGAGGGATGCTCATACCTTCCTCCTGCGTAATCGACTCCCGAATCTAAGATTTGGTTGCGATGACCTTGTCTTTTCCTGTTCTTCAGGTTTTCTTCTATCGTTTCCTTTCCCTCTCTTTGGAATAAATACCGTTCGGTGGAGACTCTTCTGTTTGTTTTTTCCGGCCCTTTTCGCAGTTGCGACAGTTCTCCCTTCAACGCTTCCAAACAACCCTACTAAACCAGTAGGGCTTTCATCTTTAAGCGCCACATACCGAAGTCGTTCACTCTAGTGAACTTTTCAATCTCATAGTTTATTGAAGACATCTTCTCCACACTCACCGCACCAATTTGTTGTGAATCAGATAGCTCGAAATAAAGTATAAACAGTTTCTTTATGATCAAGAAACACACAACGATTATGGTTAATAAAGAAAATAAGGTAAAACAACAAGAAACAACAAGGATTGGTTATAAAGTGATATTCTTTCCTTTCTCTTAGAAACAAGATTGCAAGTATACAAGAATAACGAAATAACATCTCTCTTTCTTGAAATTAGGATTTTATCTTCCTATTTTTCCTTATGGCAAGATAAGAGACTAGCATGCTATTTATAAGAAAAATAGAACACTAACCTAATGGGCTTTTTAACAATTATCCATTACAAGCTAACTTAGGGTACAAGCTAACTTAAACAATTGAGCTTACAAGCAAGGTCCAATTCAACATGCTAACAAACCTATCAATATTGACTAATGCATGTTAGAACAAACTTCAACTACAACACACATTACTCCAACAGCAGCATGTGAACAAACTTCAACCTCATGCTTAATTCTTGTCGAACCAGGAGCTACCCTTCGGCCATACTAGAGTTCGATCCAATATCTCACAATTTTATTATGGTGTTTGTAGGTGTGCCTCTGAAAATTATCCTAAGGTATTTTAATGTAACCTTTAGCATATGCTTTAAGTGTTTCCTTGTACTATGTTTTTTGGTCTTTTGATATGATTTGTCCATGGTTAAGATTTTACTGCCTGGGCCTATCACCCTACACTAAAGGGTTGTTAGTTTCGCCCAAGGACTAGTATCTGATATGAGTTTTGACAAGAGGTCTCCCCCTTAGGATCCATCATATTAATAGCCTTAAGAGGCAACATGGACTCCCATGAAGGGATCCAACATGTTTAATAACCTTTCGAAGGGACAAAGACTCCTACTTAGGGATCCACAATGTTTAAGAGCCTTAAGAAGCGGTAGAGACTCTCACATAAGGATCCAACATGTTTAACAGATTCAAAGGATTGGCCTGTGTGCAATTGGAACAATTGAAAGATTAGGAAGTTTAGCATTTTCAATATCAAAGTTGTCTTTGTTCAACCAGAGTTTCTGTTTTGGTGTTAACATTATGCCCGTGTAGTTTAGTTCTGCGGTGTTTTGCTTTGTTTCTCCATCCGTCTGGCATAGAGGGAGGTTTTAGGTGTCACATATTCAAGGCAAAGGGTGCTCTAGTTGGTTTTTTTGCTGGGGTTGTGTCTGGTCTAGCAAACCTTTTTTGTTGTTTAGCTGTAGTTTCTTCTGAATAATGGGTGTTTGCTTGACTTTGATATTATAGATCTGACTATTTAAATTTTTGGTGCTCTGCTCAAGTGTCAGCAGTGCAATTATTTTACCTTACCTTTATTATTTTTCAGTTTTGGTTTTGCAGTACTTGAACACTGTTTTGCATTATTGCTTTGTGTTAGACATTGATTTAGCAATTATTCATATGTTTAGTTGAATAAATTTTTTCTTTTTGAAAAAAAAAATAGCATACCATATCCAGATTCACCAACAATTGTGATTTTTGAATATAACATCTATATTTTTATACATAATTAATATGGTGTTGTGTGGATAAATGGTGCAGGGGGTATATCTAACATTTATCTTGAAAATCATCCTGCGATAAAAGGATCATTTTCCACTTGCCATTTGTTTGATAAACTTGGTAACTTGATATCACACACGTGTCTCATTAACACTTTAATTGAGAAGTCGGTGATGATGAGGATTCATTATTAACCTATCCACTGTTCCCACAATCAGACAAATGAATTTTCTAACCAGATTCTTTTTTGTTCTTCATCTTACATCTTTTCTTTTTCATTTCATCACTATAAATAGCATGTCCACAACAACAATCATACTTACAACAAATAACCAAGTTACAAAGATGAATCTCAAGCCCGTTATTTTCTTGTGCCTCCTCTACGCACTACTTCTCATCACTTCTGAAGCAACTAAACCGTCGAAAGATGAAAAACAAGGTACTTCAACAATTCTGTAACCTGAAAAGGAAACACTTTCCTGTATATTAAGACTGTAATGAACAGCAATTCTGAATAGTGATGTATCTTATCTACTTATACTGATATTAGCAATATTAGAAAAGTGTTTGTATATATGCAGCAGATGAAACAGATGTTTCCAAAACAAAGGTTGGGATAGACGGCTGGGAAGGAAGACCTCTCAGAGGACCTGGAGGCGGTCCAGGCGGAGGAGGTCCAGGTGGAGGGGGAGCAGGAGGAGGAGGTCCAGGTGGAGGGGGAGCAGGAGGAGGAGGTCCAGGTGGAGGGGGAGCAGGTGGCGGTCCAGGTGGAGGGGGACCAGGTGGTGGTCGTGGAGGCCGCGGGCCTAACGGAGGACCGGGTGGCGACGGGCCAGGCAGAGGTCCAGGCGGAGGAGGTCCCGGCGGTGGAGGGCCAGGCAGAGGAGGTCCCGGCGGTGGAGGGCCAGGCAGAGGAGGTCCAGGTGGAGGAGGGCCAGGCAGAGGTCCAGGCGGCCCTGGCGGTGGTGGAGGTTAGTTCTCTTATATAGATATTATTAATAATATCCTAAATTATATTTAACTTTTTTTCATGAAGAGTGAAACATTCATTTTCTTGTAGTCGCTACTAAATATTTTCAAGAAATAAAGTGATATTAGCAATATCTAAAAAGTAGTTGTATATTTGCAGCGGAAAAAACTGGAGAACCCAAAACCAAGGTTGGTGGAAGTGGACACGGTGGGGGAGGATCACATGGGGCAGGAAGTGGACACGGTGGAGGAGGATCACATGGTGGTGGAAGTGGAGGAGGCAAAAAAGGAGGGCGTGTGGGAAGTCCATGAAAACAATGACACGTTGATGCATGCATGTGTGTTAATAACGTTGTAGTAGGAAATGTAAAATAAAGCATGGAGTGTATCATACTTCATGGCTAGTTTGTTGTAGGATGCATGTAGTTTTAATTAATAATGTTGCTACTTATATCTAGTTAAAAAGTACTCGATTAAGAAATAAATGAGATTTAATGAAAGAAGCTGAGTCAAAGAAGGAGTAAATTAGATAAAATAGAACTTTTTCAAAGAAGGAGTAAATTAGATAAAATAGAACTTTTTCTTTAACTCGTCAGATAGTTGGGTGTAATAGTAAAATAGGAATAATATAAAATAAATACATTAAATAATATAATAATGTTTAAAAATAATTTAAAAGATAGACAATATATTTTTTTAAGAAATTATTTTTCTCTCTTCATATAAGAGACAATATTTTTTTTAAGAAATTATCTTTCTTCTTTATATAATTGACAATATCAAGAGATTATCTTTTCTTCTTTTCTTCTTTATATAAGAGAGTATCTAGAGATTTTCTTACTTTATATAAGAGATAAATTTAATACATTGATTATTTGTTTAATACATTGATTATTTCATTTTTAAATAAAAGACAATATCTCTTTTTACGAGATTAATTTATATTTTATATAATTTTTTTTATATAAAAGACAATATTAAGAAATCCTTTATATAAGTATCTTTTCTTAATATATATTTTTTTATATAAGTGACAATTTTTTAATTGATTTATATTTTATAAATTTAATAACATTGATTATTTGTTCTTTATATAAGAGACTATCTCTTTTAAGTATAAATTTAATACATTGATTATTTGTTCTTTATATAAAAGACAATATCTCTTTTTAAGAGATTATCTTCCTAAGAAAGAGACAATATTGTTTTTAAATTTATTTAAATGTATTAGATATTAATATATTATT
Source organism: Lathyrus sativus (assembly GCA_963859935.3). Classification (NCBI taxonomy): domain Eukaryota; kingdom Viridiplantae; phylum Streptophyta; class Magnoliopsida; order Fabales; family Fabaceae; genus Lathyrus; species Lathyrus sativus. The sequence continues at coordinate 481,152,137 of OZ012736.1, read as the reverse complement.
GACTTATATTTTATATAAATTTAATATTAAATAATTAATATATTTAATTAATTTATATTTTATATAGTATATTTAATTGATTTATATTTTATATAAAAAATTTAATTATTTAATAAATTTAAAATATGAATTGTGTCTTCTATATTTTAGAATTTAAATAGTACAAAATAACAAATATAAGATAGAATTAGACATAGAGAAAACGTAAATGCTATAACAATTCACAACTTGGATCCAAAGTGCTGAAATTTAAACTTAACATTTAGAAGTCTTTTATTTCAAACACAGGTTCCATCATAAATTAGGACTTTATTCGAAAACTTAACATATAGAATCCTTTTATTTCAAACACAGGCTCCATCATAAATTAGGACTTTACTCATAGACCCATTTATGTATCTTAAAATTCACTTAAATGCTTGTCAGCGTGCCTTTTCAAGATTGACCATATACCTACTTGCAAGGCTTACTCCGTATGCTATATTTGGTCTCGTACAGACCATAACATACATCAAAGAACCTACTATACTAGCATATGGAATGATATTCATATAGGCTATTTCGACTTCAGTACCATGAGTTTGAGTTGAACTCAGCTTGAACTAAGGATTAATCGGTGTTAGAATAAGCTTTGAATTTGACATACCAAACTTGTTGAGAATCTTCAATAGGTATGTCTTTTGAGATAAACATAATCTCTACTACTTTCTATCTCTTTGGATGTCAATCCCAATAATCTAGGAGGCAGCTTCCAGATCCTTCATGTCGAATTCCTTATCGAGTTCATCCTTCACCTTCATAACATCTATGACATTGTTTCTTGTCATGAGGATTTCATCCAAATAAAGCAACAAAATAATAAGTGAATTTCCAGGTTGAAATTTGAAGTAAACACAGTGGTCAAACTGTCTCTTAGGAAGACCTATGCATGCCACGAACTTGTCAAATCTTCTATTTCATTGTCGAGGTGATTGTTTCAGGCCATATAGCGACCTGTTCAACTTGCACACAAAATCTTCCTTTTCCATTTTTGCATATCTTTCAAGATACCTCATCAAGATTATTTCATCTAGATCATCATACAAGAAGGTTGTCAAATCTATCTGTTCAAGTTCTAGGTCAAACTTTGCGACTATGGCTAACAATATTCTAATAGATTTGTGCTTTACAACACGTGAGAACATATCAGTTGACACCTTCTTTCTAAGTGAACCCCCTAACAACCATATGTGCCTTAAATTGCTCTAATATCACTATTTCAATTCCTTTCTTAACCTTGAAAGTTCACTTACAACTGACTAACTTGGCTCCACCAGGTTTCTCAATCAGATCTCAAATGTTACTATCATAAAATTCATCTCATCATCCATGAATTTTAGCCATTCGGTCTTATTTCGAATCCTCGCAACTTCTTGGTAATCTCTAAGTTCTTCATGAAGGACCTCACTTGCAGAGATTAAGGAAAAAGCTATAAGATTTGCATAACCAAGTCTCTAAGGTGATCTGATGACACTTCTCGACCTGCCTCTTGCCAATAGGTAGTCATTATCAGTCTCCTCATCTTCATCAATAACTTGTTCATCTTCTTCAACTTCATCTGGGTCATACAATTCAACATTTATATGCTCTACATCAACAAGAATCTCTTCCTATTCCAACTCCTCTTCATAGATCTCAATATTTCGACCAACATCATCAGTTTTCTTGAAATGCATCTTTGCTTAATTGAAAACTACATTTTGACTTGTGATATACCTCTTGTGACTTGGATTAGGCACCACAACCTATAAGTTTTGACTTCTTCAAGGTATCCAAGGAATGTACATCTCAGAGCTCTAGATTCGACCTTATCTTGCCTAGTGTGAACATAGGCTAAACAAACAAATATTGAGTCTATTGAGATTAGATGGATGACCCGATCAGACTTTTTCAGGTGTCTTCATCCTCAAGGTCGTTGATGGACACCTATTTATTAGGTATGCTGCAGTCACAATAGCTTTTTCCCAAAACACTTCCTTTAAGCCCGCACTAACCAATATCTACCTCACTTTTTCCATACTGGTTTGATTAAACCTTTCATCCAAACAATTTTGCTGAGAAGTACATTCAATAGTTATATTCCTTGCAATACTAGACATATCATAATAGTTGTTGAAAGCCTCATTTCAAAATTCAAGACCATTGTCAGTCCTCAACCTCTTGACCTTCCTGCCAGTTTGGTTTTCGACCAGAGTCTTTCAACTTTTGAAATTTTTTAAAGTTTCATCCTTAGCTTTCTGAATGAATACCCATAACTTTCTGGAATAATCATTAACTATGGATGGAAAATATCTTGCACTTGAGTGTGAAGGATTTCTTGCAGGCCCCCAAAGATCAACATGAATATAATTAAGGGATCCATGTATTCTTTGTTTACCTTTGTTAAACTTCACCCTATATGATCTACCAAGTACATAAGGTTCACAAAACTCGAGTTTTTCGACCATGTCACCACATAATAGAGTTTTTTTTTGACAATTCAACCATGCCTCTTTCACTGACATGTCAAAGTCTCTTGTGACATTGCTTAGTTTTTAACACAGGTTTTGTGGATGCCACATCTGGTGAACCACTTACAACCTCGGATTCAAGGGTATACAAGCCTTCTTTCTTTATGCCTCTTAAGACTTCCTTCGACCCCTTCACTACCCTTAGGATGTTTTTCTCTCCTTTGAAAACATATCCTTACTTGTAAAATTAACCAAGAGAAATGAAATTCCTCTTAAGATCACGTACATACTTGACAAAGTCAATAACCTTATTGGCTTATCATGGAGCTTGAATCTCACAGATCAAATTCCTTCTATCTTGCAAGTTTTGTTGTTTTCCGACATTATCGATCCACCATCTAGATCACATAATTACTCAAACAAGTCCTTGTTTGGAGTCATGTGCCAAGTACAACTTTAATCCATAATCCATTACTTGCAACAGATGATTCATAACCATCTTGCACAATGGCTACATTACCATTATCCTTTTCACCATGATTATTCAGTCGATCAAGGTAGACTTTCTTGTATGACTATCCTTCTTATAATGATAACACATAATTGTAGAAGTATTACCACCATAAGAATTATGTAGAAACTTACCCCTCTTCTTCCCAAACCTACCATATTTCTTCAAGAGTTTTCCTTTTACGGATAATCTTTCACCAACAGAAGATAGTTTTTTCTTCTTTCATTCATTCAAATCCTTAGAGTACAAGGTTGATTTAACTTCTTCAAAGATCAATAAACCTCTTCCATACAAGAGAGTTTCTTTGAAGTGAGCATAAGATCCTGGTAAAGCACACAACAACAACAACAACACTTGATCTTTATCATCAATCTTGACCTCAATATTTTCAAGATCAAGAATAAAGTTGAACATACTTAGTTGCTCAGCCAAGAATTTTTCTTCACTCATCTTGAATGAATACAAAGATTGCTTCAGGTAGAGACGATCAACTGACAATTTTGTCATTTACAGACCTACAAGTTCCGTCTATACACCAGCTGTAGTTTTCTTTTTTGAAACTTAACAGAGAACCTTTGTGAGTGCTAACTGTTGTACTCTAAAATTTGACCAATCTCTTTTCTTAATCTTTGGCTTATGTTTCATTGCATTTTAGTATCTTGAATTTTCATAACATAGTTCTTACAGGGGATCAAGTGATTGTGTGTGTATCATCCAAGAGGAGATTCTTTATTGGCTTCAAGCTCAAGCAAAGGCACTGGTACAAGCCATCAAGTGGGGGTTATTATCATGAAGTTATCAGAGGGTTGTCAAGGGGTTCATAAGGTATCATCATTGGTATAAGCATGAGGTATAAGTTTGTTGATTACCTCAGAGGTTATAGTGGAATGGAAATGGTCACTCAGTTCATCTGCACAATGCCTAGGCAAAAAGGATGAAATTAGGGTTTCACTTTTGATCAAGATAAATTTGTTTTTTGGAGCAAGACTTGTTTCTATGGTCTTCCATATGCCCTAAGGTGTTTTGGTATGGGATATTGATCATCAATTTTAATCAGAAGAGCTTCAATTGATCAGTCAATTAAAAATCAGGAGATTTGGGGGGAAAGTCAACTGTGCAGTGAAAAAGTCAACTCTTGACTTTTTGAGGTCAAAATCATGTTCCTCAAGTTCAATATGACCAATTGATGGAATTTGATCAAGAAAATTCAAGGGAATCATGAAAAATCAAGAATTGTTGAAAGTTGCCATTTTGGGGAATTAGGGTTTTAGAAATTTTCTATTTTTGGAAAGTTTCCTGGTTGAAGCAGCCATCTTCAAGGCTATTTTTCTTCATGATCAAGGTTCCAAATGGTCTTGAGTCAAACCTCAAAGTTGTTCTTTGTATTTCAAGCTTTCGTTTGAGTACTAATTCATAATCATATGATACTTGGAGCTCAAGTTATGATCAATCAAAGTTGAGGATTTCAATGACTTCAAAATTGGCAAGACTGGACAGATTTTTGCAACTCTTTTGCAATCCAATTTTCAGCATTTTCTTGATGTCAAATCAAACTTTGTCCCAAATGAAAGTTGTAGAGTTTGTTCCAAGCTTTCCAAAAAGTCCTTCATATGATTTGTGAAACTCAAGTTATGGATGTGCAAAGTTGAGGAAAAATAAACCAAATCCATAACTTAGAATTTTTTCTAAGTTATTTATGGACAACTTGCATGGCATGATTTTCAACATCATTTTTCATGGTCTCCCAATCCTCAAATCAAGATGATTTCAACATGAAAATTGTTCCTTGCCATGCCCTCTTTACTTAGAGCTCAAGTTTAGGGCAATATGAGTTTTGTACACCAAGTTATCATTGTGCAAAGTTGATGGTTTGAGCAAATTACAAAACATGAATTATGTGACATTTGGGCATCAGATGCATTTCAGCATGCAGCCTGTTACACTCCTCAAATCATGCGCATGGACTTGCATTGGGAGCATGCCAAACATTGCCAAAAATGAACCAACACCTAGTGTACCTCTTTGCTCCATTTTGAAAATTCTTACAAAGAATAAGAAAGAACAAAAAAACTGTCACAGCCTGAAATTCCTCCATTATGTTGCTTGCAGCCACCAAAAAGAAAAAGAAAACATGCTGCATAACCTTAGGGAACCCGTGTCTCACTTTTTGAATCTTGGTTTTTCACTCCAAAAATGTACAAAGTGAACATTAGGGTTGGGGGAAAGGATTCAGCAGCCAAGAAAGAACCCTAGCCACCACTGCTGCAAGAAAAACCAAAACTTGAGCATCGAAATCCTCCAAAAACCACAAAAACTGCCCTGTGCAAATTTCATACCAGCATCCTTTCCAATCCTTAAACCATCATAAAAATTATCCAAACAACCTCAAAATAATTATTAGAAGATGTTCCAACCATCAGTTTCACCAGAAATATCACAAAACCAAAAGTCAACTTCTCATACCCCTTGTTTGACCTTTATGCATAATATGTGCAAACTCATTGCCTAGATCAGTTTGGATCTCTTTGACACTTTGAAAACCACATATTTGTGTTGTACCAACTGTCCAAATCATTGAAAAACAGCTGGAACATCCTTTGTTAGAACTGTCATCAAGGACCACTCATTACTTCAAGAAGAAGTAATTTCAAAGCTTGCATCAAAGGGGGATATCTTTCTCAATCAAAGCTGCTAGCTCACTTTGGAGGTCTAAAAGAGGTATGTAGCCCTAAACCTCCTCATTGATATGCATCATATGTTTAAAACTGATTTTATGCTTGTTTGAGGGTTGTAACTCATGAAGAAAGTATGATTAACCTTGACATTGTCATGTGAAGTTTGTTGTGCTATTTTGTCTATGCTTGCTGCTAGAAGGTTATGACCTATTATTGTGTGAGGCATGATTGAATGTATGATGACATTGTTATGTTAAACTTACATATTGTTGTCAAGCTGTTTTGAAGCTTGAGTTTGTCAACTCATGAGTACTGTTAAATCAATTTCTCATGCTAAAACCTTGTTGCGGTGAAATTTGGATGCCAAGCTATTGATCAACTTGAATCATATTTCATTTACAACCGGACTTTAATTTATCCAAAAAGGAAAGGTTTAAAGAAAGAAAGACCTATAAAAATGCAAAGCAGAAGGACAAGGCCTAAAGCTGTGCAAAGAGAGATCTAAAGGTTCGGGGGTTGGTTATACCTAGGGAAGGTGTTAGCATCCTAAGTATCTGTAGTACTCTACAGGAACCTCTTGTTAATATTTGTGTTTGCTACAGTTTGCTTGCTAAGGGAAAAGTACTAAGGGTAAAAATCTAAAGTATAAAGGTATGTACAAGTTTGCTCGCGAAGACATCGCATCTCGTGCCTACGTATCCGGACGGGAATGGAATCAGAGCAATCGTAGTTCCCCTATCTAGGGATGAGGATCTCTTGACTGTGGTCAAGGTTCCCAAAGGGAAGTAAGTATTCATAGTGAAGTACTTACATGGAGTTCGGCGACTCCTCTTCTAAGTTAAGATTTGTTATGAGGGAATGTCCACAGCGGGACGGTAATCGCGAGTACAGCGACTCAAATCCTAAGGCTAGGACAAAGGGAAGTAAAGGTTGTCCACAGCGGGACGGTAAACATGAGTACGGCGACTCAAATCCTAAGGCTAGGATAAAAGGGGAGAATGTCCACGGCGGGACGGTTAAAAGTAAGTACGGTGACTCGTGTAAGAAAGGAAGCTTGTTGTTATGTACAGATGAATATGTACAGGTGAATATGTACAGGCGAATTAGTTTAACCTCGTAATTCAGGAGGTAACAGTTAACAGATGAAGTAATCGACACTGTGACAACAGTTCGCATTTAATGGAAATCAACAGATAAAAAATGGTAACAACCAAGAAATAAATCCTAGCATGTTAACTAACATATATAGGCATGGATTCAAACAAGTTTCAAGAAAAATATTGAAAGGAAACAATTAAAAATTCATATGCAGTTACATAAACGATCGTGAAAACGCGCACACTTGTACATAAACAAACTTGATGATAAAAAATTCAAACATGAAAAATAAAAATACAGCATTAAAATAGACATTAATACGAACACAACGGAAAAAGAACGGGCGAAAAACGATAAAAAATGAGCGAGTTATGAATTTTTGAAGTTGGAGTGAAAAATGACAAGTTTTACAAGTAACTTCCACTGGTGGAAGTTTAGTATAAAAAGTGACAATTTTCTTTCTGGGCAAAAACACACAACAAATGGATTTACGTTTTGTATCGTAACTTCCTAACCGTTAATCGGATCGGCACAAAATTTATATGGATTTGGGGTAGAATTGAACAAGGAACATGATAGTGGTCTTAGTTTTCAAAAATTCCTATCCCTCTGCAAAACCCGATAGTGCTTTTGTTTTAGGCTCAAAGATGCAATTTCTCATGGGCAGACTCACACACTCATGTTCCAAGCCTATCAATCATACACTCATCATAGATAAATGACAATGAATGAATGCAACTCATCCTTGGGGCTGAAACTGGTCTGTTATGGAATTTCACACACAAAATGCAATGATAACATAAATTATGCATGGACATTGAGCATTCAGTTTTAGGCAAGCATTGATCATTCTAACCTTACACACACCTCTAATATAAGTTAAGAACTGAGTTCACATGAAAAACAAGGGGCTGTAATGACAGTATAAAGTTTTGGTATCCCAAGTGCCTTCTTTGTGTGTGATCATGCATTTTGAAGTGTGATTTTTGTTCCAACCAGTTTTAACTTCAAACAACTATGCAAACACTTTACAATTGATGAGTATGGAGTGTTAGATCAAGTGTTTCAATTCAAAATCAACTGCTGCAGAAAATGGTGTATGATGTGCCATTTTGTGAAGAAAAATGCATTTGAAGAGTGAATTTTCATGACAGTGAGTTTTGGTGCAAAGTGAACATGCTAACATCTCAAAAATGATCTATATGGAGTGTGTGTGATATGGTTTGAGTGAAAACAAGTTTGTGGCAAAAAGTGACTTGGTATGTGAAGGTGTATGTGACCATTTGCATTTTGAAAGTGATTTTTCATGACAAAGTGATTTTCAATGAAATGATTATGCAAACATGTTACAAATGACCAATAGGAGATGTTCCAATCTTTACATGGGAGAAAAATCAACTAGCATAACAGTTAGTATGGCATATGCAAATAGGAGCAAAAATGACATTTTTGAAAAAAAGTCAAAAATAACACATAACTTCCACTGGTGGAAGTTCAGTGCAAAAGTTGCCAAAAGTATTTTCAGGCAGATTTTAAAGGTAACTTCCACTGGTGGAAGTTTAGTGTAAAAAGTGACAAAAATCATTTTCATGCAGTTTTTAAACATGACATCAACATACAAGACATAGATTAGATATTAAAGTGTTTTTTTCCAAAATGATAAGATTCATGCCACAACAATGACACACACACACACACACCACATATATGCTAAAAGATGTCTCTATGCTAAAAATGCAGACTTAATGCTTCCAAATCAGAAAGTGACATAGGGATGGCATCTTGATGCAAATGATACACATTGAACATGAAAAACCACAACAGGTATGAACAACTTAAATAAAACATCCACACACCTCATAAACATGAAACTAAGTGTGATCATACTCAAAAATCAGGTACAAAACCATCAAGGCAAAGTTTGGTATGTGGATACAAAAACAGTAGTACAATAAGCTTATGTCAAAACCTCAATGTTATTTTTATGGCACGATGGTGAATGAGGTAAGGTGAGAAGTTACATACCTCTTGTAGACAACTTCAAACAATCAAGAGAAACAAGAAAACCAGAGAATCTTCAATCACCTCCTTGCTTTGAACCTTTATTCCTTTTGAAGCAAAATACCAACCTTGTGACAGTTTGAGAAATAGGCCTCACCAATGATCTTTAACACTTTAGACAGTTGAGAAATGATATATGTGAGGTGTTTGAGTGATTAGAACATCAAGGAAATGTCTAGAACAAGTTTTGACTGATTTTATGCATTGTGGTCAAAGTAACTTGGTATGGGAGTTGACTTTTTGGAGAATGAGGTTTTTGAGTGGTTCAATGGTTGGAACACCTTCTATATCATATTTATGGGTTGCGGGGATGATGTTTGGGGAGTTTGAATGTGGAGAAATGAATGGGGCAGCCTTTACACCAAGGCAGTTTTTTGGTGGATTTTGGTGAAAAGTGAGATTTTGGAGATTTTGAGATTTCTTTGAATACAAGCCAAGACAGAGTTTTTTCTGGTTTTTAGAAGGTGTCTTGTGTATTGGATGAGGTGAGGGAAGCCTCCTTTTATAGGCAAATGAGGATGAGGGGCTGTTTTGGAGGTTTCTTCATCATGAAGAAAGGTTGAGATATTTTGGAAGAAACCTCCTTTGGAGGGTTTTCTCTTGGCTGACCACTCAAGCCTCAAAGGTCAAGTAAATTGATGTTTTTTCAGAATCTAAATACAGGCTAAGAGTGTAGGGATGAGGCTGTAGCAGAACTTCTTTCCACCTCATGCTTTGCTTTTTTACTTTTGGTACCACTTGCATATCCACTTGCAAGGCAATGATACAAGCTTCTTTCTTGGATTTTTTCTGCATAACTCTCTTGTTTGTCATGCCACATACTCCTCATAAACATGTTTGATCAATTAATTTTGGCAAATTTGATGAAAGAAGTGATTTTGCAAAAAATGGACAATGTGGGACTAAAGTGTGAAACCTCCAACTTTGTACACATGTAACTTTCTGCTCATAAATCATCTTGAGGAGTTCTTGTACTTTTTAGAAAGCCCTCATATAGACCTAAAACATTCATGTTTGCCAAGAAATCAAATTCCAATTGAAACTAGGTGAAAAATCCTCTCAAAGTTGGCTGCACACAAGCTTTTAAGGTGAAAATAACTTAGAATTTTTCTAAGTTATTTTCCCTTCTAGGAATGTTTTTGCTTCTATCTCAAAAAGTATGCATTTTCTGGTTGTGGACTAGTATGGGACTTTTGTAGGACTTGTCAAGAGCTTCCAAATGAGCTTTGAACCAACTCAATTGGATGTGTGGTTAAGGAGTTATGGTTTAGCCCTTTTCAAAACCCTAATTTCCCGATTTCTCGATTACTCTCTCATCCTTGATCCAATGATCATGAAATTGATATGCAAGTCCATTATGACATAAGGAACAACTTTGATTCATAACTTGGATTCCAATTCTCAAAATTTGAGGAGTTGACTTTTCGGTCAACCGTACGATCGATCGGTGCCGATTGAGTCGCCTGTTGATATTCTGGATATCCTGAGACTTTGATACTTCTTGAATAGACTTTAATAAGCTATATGAACTCCATGGACCTCAATCCCACCATTACAACATCTTCCAACATCAAAGTCAAACCACAATTGACTTTTCACTAGTTAAAAACCCTAATCGGGGCTCCACACTCCACTGTTCTTGATTCTGGGGTACAACCTCAAATTGTTTTCACATTTGACATCAAATAGTATCCTTGAACTTGTTTCATGATTTAATCCCTTCAAACATTGATTGATCAAACCTCACAGTTTCGATTTTAACCGCGCGAAGCCCTAATTCATCTGCATCTTAAACAAAGAAAAAAAACTTGAATTGGGTTAGGGTTAGATAATCACATGAGTATGATCCTAAAATGATAATGAAAATCTAAGGGTTAAAATTTGGGGTATGACAAACCTGTTGGTGAAATAGTAGATGCCCCATCATGTATGTATTGATCAATTTGTTTGACTTAGCATTATAATGTGTTGCTGCATCTGTTTTAATCCTAACCATTTCTTTGTTTGATGGGTACATTGCAACCTCATGAGTGTATAGAACAGTTTGTTGAACGCATGGAGCATTGTCATGTTGTAACTTTATTGTTAAAATTGTTTTGAGTTAAAACTGCTCAAAGTAGTGTCTACTCACCTTGAGGTGTTGACTGTCCTTGAGGAAATGTTTTGAATTAGTGTTTGCATTGTCATGCCAAGTTTTGCTGTTGTTTCTGTTTTAAAAGAAAAGACGGTTGTTTGATCTACATTGTTAAAATTGTTTGCTTGCTTTTGCAAGAGTGTGGCTGTTGGATTGCCATTAGGGTAGTGTGTGTGTTATCATTTTTATGAAGACATGATGTTGAACACTTGATGAATTTATGCATTAAACCTTGTTATGTTGAGTTCAACACCAAACTATTTTGAACACTGTCAAGAGTATAAGATTTTGGACTGTTATTTGTTGCACCCTGCTGTCAAAATATGTCGTCCTTGCTTTTGTTTGTATTAAAAAAGAACTGTCCTTGGAGTAAGCTAGTGAAGTTGAACATTGTTATGGTTCTTGGACTCACAGTCATGGATGAAAGTTTGTTATGGTTTGTGTTTGCTTAATCCATACCAGTTATATTACTATGAATTGGTTTTGCTTTGTGCTAAGTTCTTTTGTTTATTGTTGATGAGTTTGGTTGCCATCTCAGTGAGCAATGTATGTGTGGATTTTGAAGCCTATCAATTTCATATTGCAAGATTTCAGTTAAGTTTGTAGAGTTCGGGTCTTGTTAGATTGTCTAGATCATTTGAGTTAGGTTTGTTCATGTTTGTAGCTCTGAGAACACTATTTAGGCTCTGTCAGAGTTTGTTCTTTAAGTAGAGTTTGCCAATTCGTTTTGATAGACTTTAAGGCAAAGCATTTGGACTGTTGTTGTTTGAATAATAATTTGTGATGACTGTTTCTGTTTATGCCACAACTTTTCTTTATTTGAGATAATCATATTGGATGGAATTCAACATTGTTGAAATACCACTGCTATAAGGTTCAGTCAACATTAGACTTGGCATTTGTGATGCTTTACAAACACTTTGCTTTATCAACTGCTTGTTTATTGTTTTGAGATTGATCATACTCTAGCATTTTTTTAAACTCTTGAGACTTTTTTTGTTGCAGTTTGTGTATGAAAGGAGTTAACTTATGGCTTTAGTAACTTGTGTGCTGTCATATGGTTGAATTGCAAAATCTGTCTTAAAACACCAATTTCTTCAATCACAACTCATATGCCTTTTTTCATTCTAAGTGTTTTTAATCCAACTTGATGTTAGAACTCTTTCCATATCATGTTTGCAACTTACTCAGACTTTCGTATATCTCTAAAAGCATCTGTATTAATCTTTGAATATCAAAATGCATTGCCAAAACCTTGCTTTGCATGACCAGTCGTGTTTTTAGTTAGGTGCATTATTTCAAAGTTTGGTTGATATCGTCCTCTTCATTGTGAAAAATTAAGCAAGATAGACTTAAATTTCACTAAATTTGGATAAGAATTGGGAGAGTTGTGTTGAAATTGTTTTGGCTCTTTTCACTTGTTTTTGCCTTGGATGGCTTGCCCAGAAATGCGCCTTGTTTTGGTATTTGTTTTAATGGGGGTGGCTTGATACAACAGATGTATCGCCACTCCAGTGGTTAGTACCTTGCCCTTAAGTCACTTGCCATGCCTTGAACTTGTGTTCGACCCCCAGCGGCAGCGCTTTTTGATTATTTTTCATTATTTTCTTGTTTTCAGTATTTTTACTTTCCTTTTCCTTTTATTATCACACGCGCATGGTGGTTGGTTTAGTTATGTTTTGTGCCTGCAGCCCCAAGGTCTTGAGTTCAAGCCTTGGGTGAGGCATTTCTATTTTTTAGCATTTTGTTTATTTTGGTTTTTATTTTATTTTAGTTATTCCTTATTTTGTTTTATTTATTTAAAAATAGTTTTAGATATCATAAAAATCCCAAAAAATTATGTTCTAATATTTTATTGTGTTAAGTTATTTTTCTTCATTTTTATTTTATTTTCATTATTTTATCATTTTATTTTGAATTTACAAATTAATGTGCTTTGTGGCTTATCACTTATTCCAATCAACTTCCTTTATTTCTTATTTCATTGGTGAGTGAATTATTTAGTGTTTACTTGGCCTTGTGCCATGATCACCCTAGGATTCCTAGTCCCTCCGTTTAGGATGGGAGTAGGAGAGACATTAGGTGTTCAATCCTATGCATGATAACATTAGGTTAGTTCTCCCCTTTCATCCCAACTTTAGGAGCATTGTGCATGACAACATTAGGGTTCAGTTTCCCCTTAGTCTGTGTCTTTCTCTTCTCATCTCCTAAGCAATTCAAAACACTTAATAAATAACAATTTGTGTCGTACGCTACGAGCCTTAAGTACTTGAGAAATGATGGTTGGGGGTCTCCTCTCAATTGTCTAGTGTGTTTAGAATATGCCCTTTGGGCGATATGCGACGCATTCGCTCTTAAGTCATAGTCTTTAGTGCAATATGAGTTTCAAACCATAACTCAATTCACTTCTTGTCTTAAAAAATAAAAAACAAAAAAATCAAATCTTTTTTTCCTACGGGATCTTAATTGGAAAATCATTTTCATAAAAAGAGTGTTGTTAACTCTTGGTTCTACCGCAAACAGGTAACGCCTAAGTCTCCAATGGTCGAGCAACATATACCTAACTGCTAGAACTAAGGTTTAACCCTACTCGGTCTAAAACACTTGAACCAACGGGTGGTCATGTCAGCCCGAACTACGTTTGCTCTGATTTCTCATACCAAATAAGGATATGTAGGCACAAGACGACGATGTCTTGGCGAGTAACCTTCCCCATCTTTCACCCGTAGTTTTCCGAACTATGTTAACTTTGACTTTCCCATTGCACAAGGGAATACGTAGGCATAGAGCGGCGATGCTCTATTGAGTCTCTTTTCTTTTCTTTTGTCCCTGAGGCCTTTAGCTAGATAGTTTCAACACCCTTTTAGACTAGACAATGAAGCATGGATCCCATTGAGTACAACGGACGTGAGGGGTGCTAATATCTTTCCCTTGCGTAACCGACTCTCGATCCCAAGATTTGGTTGCGATGACCTGTCTTTTCCCTTTTTGTAAGGTTTTATCGAATCTTTTCCTTTCCCTCTCTTTGGGATAAATAACGAACAGTGGCGACTCTTCTGTCTTCCGCCAGCCTTTTTCGCAGTAGCAACACTAACTACAAATTCAACTGGGTTTTGAATGATGTTAAACAAGGAAGGCAACATATTGTAGCGCTTTTTTAGATTGGACAATGACCACCTATATTTAAATGCTTATATGTCCCCTTAACCTTAGGATGCGTAAAAAGAGTCTTTGAACAAGTTTGATAGGTCTTAGGCATGTCATACACATCAAAAAATCATGTTTGTGTGTCAAAACAACTGCATAGGCTGACTTATACGTGATCAGGCTGACCTATGAAAGCCTCAACTTCAGTATAGGCAGACACATCAATATTTTAGGTTGGCTCCCATGCTCCAAGAATGAAGCCTGTAGGATCTGCCCACATGTCGCCACACAGGTCGGCCTGAACACCTTCATAGGCCGGCCTATGACGTTCATAGGTCGACCTATGTAATTTAAAACTTGAAAAATTCTTTTTGCATCTTATTTTTCTTGCATCCTTCTGCCCATTTCTTCACATACCTATATATACTCACACATGTATCTTCTTCTAGGCAAGGTTTCCTAGTGAATAAAATATAAACGAAACCAGATTACAAAGTTTCTCATCATCTTCATCCCTTCTTCTATGGATACACACAATTGAGCTACACATAATCATTTTTCGATTGGGTGATCATCTAGATTAAGATTGATAACGTCTAATTAGGTTGGTGTAACCGATAATATTGGGTTGAGAACTTTGTATTTTTCAAATAAGAAAACCAAGGTAGGTTTTTCCTTCAAGACCGGGTTGATTTGAAGGTTTTGGAAAAGATCACGTCAACACATATTCGACCAATTGAACGCCTTAGGACTTGGTAGTTTCCTTGCAAGGGAGTAGCGTGAGACGATGAATTATGTTTGGGAATCTTGGTTTTCAACAATTTGTTCGCTCAGGATAATCGGAGGATTGTAGCCGCATTGTTGGTCACTTGATCATGCTTTAGTCAAGGGTTAGAGTAGGAAGAATCAACATAAATGAATAGGGTTTTTGGGGTTTGCACTCTTCATCTCTTGTATAAATGATTTTGCAAAGAAATTATTAATAGCAATATCTCAATTTGATTTTGAATTGAGGGAAGACGTACCCATAGTGAGGCCGATTAGGGAACTGCCTAAACAAATCTTGATCTCTCTCTCTCTCTCTCTCTCTCTCTCTCTTTATCTCTTTATCACTTTTATTGTTGATTTCGCAATTTATCGAGTTCATCAGTGTTTGATCATTTTGATTGGAAGTTGTTTTCTATTATCTTTTAAAAATGTTGTTGTTGATATAATCACAATCACTTTAATTGTGATAGGCTTTTAAAATCAACAAAACAAATTATATTTCCAATTTTTATGGATTGCACACCAAGTGTTTGATAAATTGTTTGTGGGTATTTTGATTGTGTTTTGGTTCATTGGATATATGAGTTATGATTAGCATTGCATTTATTTATTTGTAGCTTGATCGTTGTTGAACATTTATGTTCATTATCACTTTGTTTGGTCTGCCTTACGTATATTTCTTTTCGATAGTAGGTTCGGTTAGATGATTCAACCTGGGTCGTTTTTCCGCTGCACCATATTTTGAAAACAAATTTTGCCAAAACTTTTTGGTCATAAAATTTGTGATATATTCACCCCCTCTAGATCGAAGCCTATCTTTTAGCAAGTTCAATCAAGAACTCTAGTTTATTCCATGCTTGAGATACATTTCTTTGAAGAATGGCTATCGAACCTAAGAGTGCGTACAATAGAGTACCAATTTTTACTGACGAAAATTATGGCTATTGGAAAGCACTTATGTGTATTCATGTTAGCTTCGTTGACAAAGGTATTTGGTATGCTATCGAAAATGGTCCAAATGAAATAAATATGAACAATGCATATGGTGTCACAATACCTAAATTGGAAGCACGGTGGGATGATAATGATAGGAAATTGTGATCACATGATTGGAAAGCGAAAAAATCCTCACTTCCACCTTGGGAGTTGATGAGTTTTATCGCGTTTCTCATTATGACACTGTCAAATCCATGTGGGACGTATTAGAGATTACCCATGAGGATACTAATGATGTCAAGCAAGCTAGGATCAACAAATTGAATCAAGAGTTTGATCTGTTATGTATTGAGCATGGTGAAACCATTGCAGATATACAAAAATCGTTCACTCATCTCATAAATCGGTTAAATGCACTAGGTAATCCCATTTCCAATGAACTTGCTACTAACAAAATTTTGAGGTTTTTAAGTAGGGAATGGAAACTAAAGGTCACCACTATTAAAGAAGTAAATGATCTTAAGTTGCTTGATCTTACAGTTTTGTTTGGTAAGTTGGAAGAGCATGAGCAAGAGCTTACTTTCTTGGCTAAATACAAGAAGAAATACGAAAAGCGATCAAATAGTGAGAAAGGGAAAGACAAAGAAGAAGGGAGGAATTCCATTTCTTTAATTTTTTTTAGCTCAAGGCCTTCTCAAGATGAGCAAAGGGATAATGAACCTAAAGATGACAATGAATCCGACGAAGAAGATATGAGATTGTTCATAAAGCGAGTCAATAAATACATGTCAAAACATGACGACAAACATTTCAACAGGTACCGTGATAAATCAAGAAGGTTATCAAGTTCCTTAAAATAAGAAATGAGAGCAAAAAGTTAAAGTCACGAAGTACGTGTTACAACTGTGGTAAACTCGGTCACTTTAAGCCGAACTGTCCAAAAATTAAGAATGAAAGAAGCTGTCACAAAACGTCTAGAAAAGCTAGAAAAGCTTATGGCGCTTGAGAAAGAGAAAGTGATTCGTCAAGTGATGGTATCGGCCAAGCTCTACTTCAAGTGAGGAATCAGCCAACCTTTGCTATATGGCAAAAAAAAAAAAAAGGAAAGAAAAAGGTTGGAAGTCACTCTAAACTTCAAGCTTCTCATGACTTATCTTTTTCTCAACTTGAAGAATCCTTTGAGAATATACAAAGACAAGCCATAGATTACTTCAAGAGATTAGCTTAAAACAATATAATTATCTCTCATTTGGAAGCTAAGATTGTTGAAAATGAAAAACATGTGGAAGCACTAAATAAATCTATGTAAAATATTCTAGAAGGACAAGATGAGGACCCTAGATCTTTGTGGAATTTTGGTTGTCAAACATGTCACATTTAGCAAAAGGAGTCAAGGACTCTTAAAGCTAAACTCGATAAGGCTTTGCAATTCAAGGTTACCTTTGCTATAGATACTTCTAAGTATGACTTACCATCTCACAACCCGTATCGAAGGTATGGTTACATTAAAAATGAACCAAATAGAAAAAGGTTATCTTTTCTAAACTTGTATTATCACTACTGTTGCAAAAAGGAACACATTATTACAAAGTGCAGAGTTAGAAAGCTCCATATTCCTAATGGTGTCTTTCAATGGGTGCCTAAATGCAATCAAGGTTTTACTAATCCCCAAGGACCCAATTGTTGCACCCCTAAATTTTCCATCTTATTTCTAACCTTAGTTGGCTTTTCCTTCTCATTCAAATGCATCTCCATTAGGTCATGACATCACAATTATTCATTTGCATGAGCTCTTAAGACACAGGGTTAAGGATATTTCGTCTGGTATGAAGTTCTCTCCCCAAAATGTGCAAGCAAAAGCAAAGAAATTAGAGTCTCAATCCTTCAGGTTCAGGCCAAGTTGTTAATTTAGGTGTTCAAATCCAGATCAACGGCATCCGAAATCTCTAGCATTTATTTTTCTCAAAGGTCATATGAGATTACTTGGAATTCAGACCAGTCAGAGGTTATCCATGGTTCGAGACAGGTCACTCATCATATTTCAAGTATTATTCAAGGGAATTATCAAAAGCTAAGGTTCAGATGCGAAGCCGGACTCATAACAGATTGCAACAGGGAAATTTTCACATTTTTGCACTGTGGTAATCGATTACCAGCCCTCAAGAAGGCGCCAAATTTGAATTTTGAAGCTGGTCACCGGTTACCCTGTTCTATGTAACCGGTTACACCTGTGATTTTTTGCCAAATTCAGTGTGTTTCAAGTGCTGCAACAACTACTACTCTCATTCATTTTGTATGCCTCACTAATGTGCTTTGGGAATACTCTAGAACCATGCTACATTGCAGCAAATAAAAGTCCATATTTTCCCCCACTTTATTTCCAATTAAATTCTACCATACTCCCTCATTGTAAACCAAGTGATCTTATGATTTGCAACTGAGTCAACTCATAAATAACTGAGTTATTGATTTGAATCGCCGAGTTGAGTCTAACTAACTCCATACCTAGATCCAAACCTCACCCAAGTCGACTTCCAAGCCATATTTTGCTCCATACCTATTTTCTATTTAAATAAACCTCTCTTATTTTTACAAAGGAGAACCATTATTCACCAAATTTCATAACTTCTACACATCACACTCTCTATTGTCTCTCACTTTTGTAGAATTTTTCACTCACTCTCACCATTTTCATCATCTTCTAACCTCACCAAAGCTCTACCATTAAAGTTAGCAAAACTTTTCACTAAAGCTTGTTAATCTTTGAGGTTAACCTTCATTATATCACTTCCTCTACATCAAATTCTGCAGCAACAATAGATTATACTTCAAATCTAATCTTAGAAATTGATTCTTGAAGTGATTTTTGAAGCAAATTCGGAGTTGATCGGTTCATTGCATTGTTCTTCAATTTTCTTGTGAGAATCAGCTTGGATATCTGGTTTTTTTTGGATTGGTTCATCATTTTCTATTTTGCAATAATTACCAAGGCAAATCTCAGTCTTGTAGGTTGGTAATCTTTAGATCTAACACAATTTCAGCTTATTTTGCATTTTTGAATTGTAGTCTCTTGTGATCTATGTGATTTATCTGTTGTTTGATTTATTGATTTACATGATTGAATGTATTGGTGATTTCTTACTCATAATTGTTGTTATTTTCGTGTTCAATTATATGCCCTAACATTCTAATATGGTGTAGATAAGTGATTTTAGAAAAATGCTTTTCGACACTTGTTTTTGCTGTTTTTACACAGTGTAATTAGTTACACAAAATCAGGTAACTGGTTACCACCCTATTGTGCACCCTGGAAAGTGATTTTTTGAATGTGGTAACCGGTTACCCAGATTCAAGTAACTGGTTACACCTGGCAGTTTTTGTGTTCTTCTTGCTGTTTTGGTTCCTTCCCATTTTTATCCTCCATTGCTTGATATGGTTGATATTTGTGGATGTCTCTTGATCTATTTAGCCTCACATTGTAGTGTCAACTTGGATTGGTGATCAATTTGTTTATATGCTTGCTTACTTAAGTTCCACGAATTGTTCAAATATCTGTTAATGCTTGCTTACTTGAATGCGTGCTTGCTTGAACTTGTTGATACATGATATTACTTGTGGTTTCTCTTGCTTGCTTGTTGCTCTTGCATGTTGCATTCGAAGTCCTTGGATTCGATTTAATCAAGTTGTTTAAATTGATTAATTGAATTAAATGTAGATATTAGGTTTTTTATCCAAGCATGACAACACTAGGGTAGATTTTCCTTTTGTCCTCAACCATAGGTCCATCTTGCATGATCACATTAGGGAAGAAATTCCCTTTCATCCCAACTTTAGGACCACTTTGCATGACAACATTTAGGATTGAGTTTTTCTCTAGATTTTCCTTTCCTTTTTGCATCTCTTAAAACAAAATTCTTCTTCTTGCATTAACATCAAAATACTTAATAAATATGATGCATATGATACGTTACGAGCCTTAAGTACATGGGAAAAGATGAGCGGTAGTATTTCTTTACCTCTTATTAGAGTATTTTAAACACGAAACATTTGGATCGTTTGTAAAAAGTACTTGCTCTTATTGTCATAGACTTTAGTACAATACCCATCTCAAACTCTTTTCATGCTTAACAAAAACACTTCAATAAATGCAAATCATGTTTCCTTTGAGATTTAATCTTCAACCTTTTTCAGAAAGGACATGTTATTCCGTTCTACCGTAAATGCAGGCTAAAACGTAAGTCTCCTCACGTGCGAGCGGCAAAACCTAACAGTTGGAATGCAAAAGTTAGCATCGTCCATAAAAACGCTAAATAGAGCAAAAAGATTTCAACAAGAACTACAGAGTTCTGATTCCCTCTGGGATACGTAGGAACTGGGTTGTAAAATTTGGACGAACTCAACAATAAAAACCTTTTGTCTTTCCCTGATCATTTCATTCATGCATTCCCTTAGCATGTAAGCTTTAGATATACACACCCTTTGATTAAAGCAACAAGAGTGGATCTCATTGAGTACAACGGACGCGAGGAGTGCTAATACCATCCTCTTACATAATCGACTCCCGAAACCCGAGTTTGGTTGTGAGACCATGTTCTCTCCCTTCTAAGGTTTTCTTGATGTTTTCCTTTCCCCGTTGGGATAAATAAAGTTCAATGGAGACTCTATGTCTTTGCCGGTTGTTTTTTGCATAGCAAAGTCAATGAAGATTGGGTACCTAGAACTAGTTGTTAATCATGCAGGAAAAAATGTCTTGATTCTATGGAGAAAGTATGGGATCTCGTTCGTGGAGCATCAAGGCATAACATAGTAACATATCCTTATTGTTTTGATATACGTGACTAACAAGGAGAATTTTGTTACCAACCAGGTTAAATCTTTATGTTTCTTTATTTGGTAAAAGCGTGTTGATTACTACTAATGTTTTATCCAAGAAATTTCGGTATAGGTGCTTCTTTTCATAATATAGGTATAGCTTTACAAGACATTCTCAAAGAAGTCGAAAAAGGAATTGATCATCCTAAAGCGGTAGAACATGAGAAAGAAGAAGATATTAATTATGAAAAGAGGAAGGTTTAAAGTTCAGCTACAGTGGACTATCTTCTTTTGAATTGGAAAATCTCCAATGATCATTAAATCAATAATCTACTTGGATACATTGCTAATCTCACTTTTAAATGCTTGTGTAAGAAGGAAAGTGGTAAGAACGTTTTGGTCTTATTTGTGTTTCATGGAACGTGTTGCATTCATTTTAACTTTCATTTGAAAATTCTTCATGGAATGCTTGTGCATCCTCGTCTTGTGTACGGTGAGGTAATATCGTTTCAACCATATTTCTTATTATGCACGTAAGTGTTTCTTTTACCTGTTTATTTCATAAAGATATATGATGAACTATGTGTGATGCTTGTTGTCGCAACTGCGAAAAACCACCGGCAGAAAAACAGAAGAGTCACCACTTTCGTTATTTATCCCAAAGAGAGGGAAAGGAAACGATCGCAAAAAACTAGAGAAAAAGGGAAAGACAAGGTCATCGCAACCATGTCTGGATTCGGGAGTTGGTTACGCAAGGGGAAGGTATTAGCACCCCTCACGTCCGTCGTACTCGACGGGATCCATGCATTGTTGTCTATCTAAAATGGTGTGTTAATACTATCTAGCTAAAGGCTTAAGGACAAAAGAAAAATAAAAAGAAATGACTCGGCAAAGCATCGCCACTTTGTGCCTACGTACTCCCTCGTGGAATGGGAAAGTCAGAGTCAACGTAGTTCGCCTAACTACGGGTAAAAAAGGGGGAAGGTTGCTCGCCGATACATCGTGTCTCGTGCCTACGTACTTTCTTCTGGTATGAAAGATCAGAGCAAACGTAGTTCGGGCTAAAAGGACCACAGGTTGGTTCAACAGTTTTTTAGGCCCGAGTAGGGTTAACAGATAGTTCTAGCAGTTGGTGTATGCAGCTCGACTATTGGAGACTTAGGCGTTACCATTTGTGGTAGAACTAAGAGTTAACGACACTCTTTTTGTGAAAAGATTTTCCTTGATTAAGAACCCCAAAGGGTGAAAAAGGTTTGAAGTGTTTTTGTGTTTTTTAAAGAGGAAGTGTTTTGAATTAGAGTGTTCATAATGTATGTTGTATCAAAGTCTAAAACCTAGGATCAAATGCATCGCATATCGTCCTAAAGACGTATACTAAACACCCTAGGTAATTGAGAGATGGCCCCTCAATAACCATTTTCCAAGTATAAGGCTCATGGCACAACATTCATTATCCTTATTAAGTATGTTAAACTTATTTGAAGATGAGAAGAGAAGAAAGCACACTAATGGGAGACTAATCAATCCTAAAAGTTATCATGCAAACTGGACCTAAAGTTGAGTTTGAAAAGGGAACTACCTATTGTTATCATGCATAGTTAGGCACCTAATGTCTATCATAACCTCAATAGGTTATAGAACTTATGGGGAGCATGGCAAAGAAAAGCAAGAGAAGAAGAAGAAGAAGAAGAGTGCATATGCAAATGAAAAGATGCACACATAGATTGCACAAGTAGAATGATAGTGGGAGGAAAATAGTGTGGGGCAGTAGCCACCACAAGTTCATCTCAACCAAGCATGCATATGGAAATGCAAGAAAAGAGAAGAAGGAGAAGAGAGATGCATCAAAATCAAACAAACAAGTGACAAACACAAAGAAAGGGTCCTCATGGATTCATCACTTTAGGTAAGCTTCAAATTCCTCCTAAGGAGGCACCAAGCTACCTTAAATGACACTCCAAGGTAATTGGATAGAAGGGAGATGAAAATAAGAGAGCTCAAAAGCAATATCAAAACAAAACAAGAAGAAATGCAAGTAAGAGCATAAAGGAAACAAACAAGCATCACTTAGGAGTTCAAGTTGAAAGCACAAAAAGAAAAGCATCAACCAACAAGCAATAAACATAATTTTGACCTAAAAATGAACATACAGCAAGCTCAACATGTCTAAAATGTGAAACAAGAAGAGTTGAGAGCTTATTGGATCCACAAAGGTCATTTCCAGTCCAAACTAGGTCAAACACTTGTGTGAGCTGTCCTATGAGATGACCTAACTTGCAAAGTCACTTCAAAAATAGGAAAAGAGCTCAAAAAAATATCAAATAAAATACACAAAGAAGGTAAACAAGTTGGCAACCAGAGGCCAAGAAACCAAGACAAATATCCTCTTAAAGCACCATCAAAAGAAGGGATTCATTTAGATGTACCACTTTGAAATGGAAGAAACAAGTGCAAAAAGAAAAGCCAAAAAAGTCAACCCAAAAGTCAACAACCAGGGGCAAAATGGTCCTCTAAAATTGATCAACTCATCATTGAGATGAGGATTAATTTTCAATCATTGGATCAAAAAGGAATGAGAGAAATAAATGCAAACACAAAACATGTTACATTCAATTCAATTAAAACAACTCCAATGCTTAATTCCTTTTTAAATTGAAAATAAAACTGAAAAATAAAATAATAATATCCAAAAAAATTAAACATTTCAAAGTTGATAAAAAATATTTTTGGTGAATTTTTAGAGTATTGGAGTTATTTTAATTAATTAAAATTGTGAACAGAAAATAAAATAAAAAACAAAGAAAATAAAATGAAAATAATAAAAATGGCGTAGCAAATAGCAATTGAAACAAGTTCAGAAAGAGTTGGGCCCAGTCTGGGGGTGCGCTTAGCAAAGGCGCCCAAAGCCCATCAGCAACATTCATAAAATAAAATAAAACATGGGAATTACGTGTGATAAGTCAAACACAGTGCATCATGGACACTCAATGAGGAGCGTCTGATCAAAAAGTCATCAATCAAATGGTTGAAATCATGCCAGCGAATAAATGAGGATTCAAACGTGATCATGTGGATCTGGTAAACTAAAGACCATCGTAGGTCTTAATCATAACAGTTGGGCTCAAAAGTATTCGCATCAAATGAACTACACACTGCCACGAGGTCATCTTCCTGTAGCAACCCTAAAACACATCACCGGCCGAAGAACACTGTTCATCATCTTCTCTGGCCATCCCCCACCGTGAACAGCCCAGCAACAACATGTATATCTAAATCTCAACCAAAACGCATGAATTTTATACCAAAACTCATCTAGAGATCAAGAGGATCTCATTTCCAGTCTCAAAAATCACTAAACATGCTTAAAACTCCAAACCCGAAGCCAACAAGCTTGAACATCAAAATCCAAAAGTTCATGAAAACCTCTAAAATTTGATCTAAAACTCATCTAGAAGTCACGTAGGTTATAAATCAAGTGTTAAACAAGCAAGATTATGCATAAACAAGCCAAAACAGATCCAAACATTTTCAAGCATCATCAAACAATCACAACCAATGCCAGTTCGTTTTACATTTTAATGATCTACATTGATTCTACGTCTCAAATATGCAAAAATGGCAGTGAATCGATGCTTATCAAGAGTG
The DNA here is from genome assembly GCA_963859935.3 of Lathyrus sativus. Classification (NCBI taxonomy): domain Eukaryota; kingdom Viridiplantae; phylum Streptophyta; class Magnoliopsida; order Fabales; family Fabaceae; genus Lathyrus; species Lathyrus sativus. The sequence goes on along the minus strand of OZ012736.1, from coordinate 481,127,861 downwards.
TAAAGTTGAATTTCAATTACCTAGTGGAGAACTTCCACTGAGCCTTCAAATGGAGCTTAAGCTTGAAGATAATTGCCCAGAATTGTTCACTGAACTTCACTAGAGCTTTCTCAACTCACAATTTCCCTTGAAATGGCCTAAATCTCCAAATTCGAAATTTGAAATTCTACCACTTTTTCAAAACTGAACTTGATCAATTTGGCTCCAATTTCCACTTCTGATGAATTTTGAATGTTCAAAACCTTATATGCAATGGATCTTGATGATATTTGAGCCCAAACTCAGCCTCTAACAGCCCATACCAAAATCCAAGGAATTGAGTTTTTGAAGCTTTCATGTAGAAAATTGCACTAAATTGGCTCCAAAATGGTTGAAACAGCTTGCTGGTACCACATGGAGTATGAATGGTCAGGATTAGAGCCTTAATTGATCTCAATTGCTCATGTTGGTTGTGTAACTTCATAGTGAAGAAACCTTGAAAATGACTCATTTAAACACCTCAAATCTAAATTGTAAAATTGCCAATGTGTTCAAAATGAAGTTTGCACTCAAAAAATGCACTTATTTGCACCAAAATGATTAATAATGAAATAATTCCAATTTTTCCCTTTTAATCATTCTTCCATGAAAATTCACAAATCCAATCTTCATTCCAAGCATAAATCATGACTTCTCAATGCTTGACTAAACAAATAACACCATTTGGAGCAAGTTTGATGTTGGAAAAATATTCATTTGAAGTGTGCAAGTTGGTGAAATGGACCTATAATTTTATGCCCTGTAATCCTACTTTCCCAAAATACCTCTAACTTGTAAACCTCATAACTTGAGTTCTACAAATCAAATGAAAGACTTCTAGTACATTTTGGAAAGCTAAGACCAAGACCTACAACTTTCATGTTAGCCAGAATTTGAGGAGAAACATCCTTCTAGGTAAACAATGGCTTGGAAGTTGGTTGACTTTTGTTGACCAAACTCACATCCCTCTGATGACCTGTAACTTGTCTGGATCATAACTTGAGTTCTATAAATCCAATCAAGGACTTCTAGTACTCAAAAGAAAGCTAAGAACATGCTCTACAAGTTCCATGTTGGTAAAAAGTTGAGATGAAACTTGTATCTTCAGATAGGTGATCTTGAAGTCAGACACTAAATAGGGGATTTTACCCTGAGAACCCTAATTTAGTAACTTCTCACACACTTGATTCTTGATGAATTGAACTTGAAATGATATCTCATATATCTTAAAACAACATCCCATGACCATAGAGACTTTGAATTGATTTTTAATCTCCTTCAATTGCACAATTGACTGAAGACTAGCCAGATGAAACCCTAATTGCAACACCTTCAACTGTAACCTTTCACACTTAGCACAAACACTTGGATGAGCTCCACAATGACCCTCAAGGCACTCAATGAGCTCTCTCAACATCTTATATCCATAACCATGGCTTCACAATCCTCTGATGATCTTGAACTGGCCTCCAAGTTAGGAGCTGACCCACATACATCCATCCTTTCTTTCACAAGACCAATGCCCATTTTCTGATGACTTGATGACCATCCAAACTTGAGTAAAACCCCTCGATTAGGCTCAACCATCTAAGTAGACTCCTATTTCTATGCATAATCTCTTGATCCCCTGTTCAATGAAAAATGTTATGCAATGCAAATGCTAGAAAGAAATGAAATGAAACATAAACCAAGCTAAGAAAAGGTTGGGCAAATTTTGGGGTGCAACACTTGTGATATGTGTTTACTTCCAAAAATATCAAATGCGATTTTTGTATGTTACATTTTACATGTTTATAGTAAACATTCATAAATGCCATTATGATTCATTTGTATCTTGGACCAAGTCATACTTGCATGATTATATGTTACATGATTAAAGCAAACAAATCATCAAACTTTATCATATGCACGTGTCTTCAATCAAGGTAGTATGCATGAGTCTAACTCGAGTCATTGGTGGTGTCTAAAATTTCATTTAATTCTAATTCTAGAAATGAGAAGTCTATAGGTCGACACATAATTGAACAGGTCGACCTGTGTCATGTGAATTAAAATCTCTCTACTGTCTAGTTCAGTATAGGTTGACATGACCTCGTATAGGTCGGCCTATGCAAATTAAAATTGAATATTTCCACAAAAATTAACAGTATAAGTCGACACATGGTATCGTATAGGTCAGCCTATGACAGTAAGTGGACGAATTATGGCTCATTGGACCAGAACTTTTCATATTCCTGCATTTATGGTTAGTTCATGAATCTGATTCCTTTTCTATTCAAATCCCAGTCAACCAATGTAACTCCTTTTTATGTCCTTAATTCATCATTAATTCCATTCATTTCATGACATTAAATCATTCAAATCTCTACATTTTTATAACAATAAACCTTCTGAATTCTTTTTATTTCTTTCACCTCCTATAAATTGGCATCAGTTTCCATTTGTTTCAAACATCTCAATTCTGTCAAAAACTCATAAATCCAAATGGCTCCAAAAATTGCGAGAAGCATGAGTGATAAGGCTAACACATCATCATCATCATCATCAGCCATTCTGGACACTGTGCTATCTCTAGTTTCTGACAACTGCGTATCAGAATTTAAAGAGAAAATCTGGCATCGCCTTGTAATGAAACAACATGTATGAAAGGCATTCGTTGTTGGAAGTTTCGATATTCCAGTTGTGGCTCGACTCATAGAACACCAGAAAATCAACTGTTTTTTTTTTTTGCAGTTTTCACAAGATTACAACGAGGGTCTAGTTCATGTATTCTATTCCGGAATGCATGAGCATAATGGATCTTCTTTTAAATTCACTTTTGGGAACAAGATTTATGAAGTCACCAATGATGTTTGGAAGCGGTTGTTTGACATTACCATAAGCGGTCCTAATGTAGAGGATGAAGTTGATCCTTAAGAAACGAATGCTCGTGTTAATAAGGATTTTGAGTGGTACGTTCATCTCAACAAAATGCTCAAGGCTCCGAGGCCAAAAGACTGTAATGAGGTTGTAGCAGTCAGTCAATTCAAAATGACTCAGAGAATCCTATTGTGGCTTGTTTCTCATATTCTGCATCATAAAAAAGGTGGATACTCTCGAGTGGATAGTTCAGAGATTCATCTCGTGTACATCTTGATGCACAAATTTTTCATCAATTGACCACACTACTTTGTCTCCAGAATGTCCACCATCAAGGATGGAAACAAGAGGACATCATTCTGCTATTCATTTATGATCTCAAAGATTCTAAATTTCTTTGACATCAACGTGCCAAATCTTCCACTCATCTCGTCTCGTCCAATTCAATAATTCTCCCAACGGACTCTAACTAACATGGAGTACTTTTTAGATGAAGAGTATCAAACATACTATATAAGGCTGGGAAAATATGGTCGAAAAATATACAACGTTGACGATCCTACTGCATTTACTAATTCCACTGTTGAGCAACATATTGAAGATGATATGCCTATGAACGAAGTGGAACATGTTGTTGTTCAAGAAGATGGAAATGTTGTTGGAAATAATTTATCCATCACCTCGCTTCTTCAAAACCTTCTACATAAACAAGATACCCAGATGGCGCAGCTCCGGAGTATGCAAGAACATATGAGAACTCAAGATGCAAGTTTTAAGGACTTTGCCTCATTAGTCACAAAGAAGCTAGTAACCTTGAAAAAGGACATGAATGCTAATACCACCTCTACCATCGCAAGGGTTAATCACATTGTTGCACCCTAAAATTTGTCCAACCTTTTTCGTAATTTGACTTATGTTTCATTTCATTTTTCATTTGCATCTGCATACTGCATGCTGTGCATTTTTCAGCCGGATTGATTTTATCGAGATTACAGCCCTCTTCTCGCGTTTTAGACAGTTCAAACCAGTTCGAATACGGAGATTTATTTTGGGAGTTGCGCTCTTCCCGGTGTTTTTAGTCTATATTGTTATCTTAGTGCATTCTCACATTTTATATTCGCCGATTTAATTCTTCTAGAATTTATTTCTCATTTTGCATAGAAATTAAACTTCATATAGGGTTTTGATTCGATGTTCTAGAATATTAATATTTTTAATAGATTTTTAGAAGTCTTTTTTCTATTATTATATTTTAATAGAGTAAATAGCATTTTCTATCTTCTAGAGTTTAATAGACTTTTTGTTTTCTAGAAATATTATATGGATTAAATAGTTTTCTTATTTCCATTTTAATAGATTTTAAATAATATAGTTTTTTTTATAGTTGTTTCTATATTTTAGAGTTTAATGGAATATTTTTTAGATTTTAATTAGATTTGTTTGATTTAATTTCTGTTTTTAGATATTAATTCTTTTTAGAATATTAGAATAGTTAATTGTCTATAATATATTAGAGTTTTATTCTAGATTTAATTCTTTTTCAGATTTTATTAGGATTAATGGTTTAGTCTTAATTAGGATTAGCTTTGATTAAGATTTTAATTGATTCTTTTTCATTAACTTTATTAATTTTTGTTTTCAACATTAATCATTTTTAAGCCAGCTTTTAATCAAGCTTTAATTGAGTCCATTAGTCAGGTTTTTTGAGTCCAATTCGCAGCCACTTGTCCACTTCAGGCCCACTGATCTAGGCCCATGCCACTTGTCACTATAAGAAAGCACCTTTCACTCTCCCTCTCCCAATAGATGCCACATGTCCCCACATACACCTAATGCTCGCCACGTAACCCCATGAGGTGGCGCTCCCATACGCCTCACATGCAAACCGCCGGAGCTCTTCGCCGGCGAAATTAAAGCCACCAAAACTCGCTGTAACCATCGCCGGAGACTTCGTTCAACTCGCCGAAATCTTCATCGTAACCTTCATGTTCATCCTTTTGCCCAGTTTTTCTCACGATCTTCATCGTGTTCACATGAAGATTCATGGTGTTCATCATCATCTTCATAAGTTTTTCCAGAGATATCTCAAACTCCGCAAGATCCTCACCATCACCATAACTCCTTTTTTCCAGATCTAACATCGTCGTCAATAACCAAAATATCTAACATCGCCGTCAAAAAGAACATCCAACATCGCCGCTGGAAAACTATATTCACCTGACATCGCCGCCAGAAACCGACGTTTCCTGACATTTCTGTCAGAAAGAACATCCAACATCGCCGCTGGAGAACCAAAATCACTTGACATCACCGTCAGTAACAACAAAAATCTAGTGAGAGAACCCTGACATCGTCGTCATCAACCATAACTAATAAACACCTGACATCGCTGCCAGCTAACTTCAACCTGATAAAATAATCTGACCTCGCTGCCGGCTAACCATAACTCTGAGAAACACCCGACATCACCGTCAAGTACCTGTGGGGATAAAGAACTCTGACATCGTCGTCAGACAACCACGGTGATAATAAACCTCTGACATCGCCGTCAGGCAAACACGAATCTGGTAAGCATCTAACATCGCGTCAAATAACCATAGTTCTGAAAAACTTCTGACATCACCGTCAGACCTTTGCTAAATAAAAGTGAGCAACTACACATGGAGTTAAGATCACCCACTGATAATGATCATAGAGAAACTCCGTTGAGGAAATAACATGAGTTGGGTTTCAGCAACCACACGGGCAAAGACCCATCATCTGCAAGATTCACCTGAAATAAAGAGATAATAACCTGGCTTATGTTTCACATGCATATGTTTGAAAATGGCGTAATGCTCCATACGAAATGGAAATGCTACGCGATTGAGTGGATGCTATGCACGCATGCAGATGCACCGGAACTGAATCAGCAAAACAAATGCTAGAGATACAGAAACCATCCTGCTAGGATAACAAAAATAACCCTGTTGAGGGAAACAACAATTCTGCTGGGGAAAGAGTGCAAACTGGCTCATGCAAATAACGATTAGACTTATGCCGAGAAACGGCCCTTGCTGGCCTTCTGCAAAGAAAATATTGACGTAACAACATTCTTCTATTCCGCTGGGGAAGAGAGACCAACAACGCTGGGGAAACCAACACCTTTCAACTCGCTGAGTATTGCTCTGCCAGGGAACGAACCTAACCGAGCTGCAAAATACTCTGTGGGGAGAAAATCCAAACACGACTCGCTGGGGAGTACCTACAAGCATGCACCTTGCGGGGATTAAATGGGCAATAACTCTACTGGGGATAGAGATGCAAACTTCACTTATTGGGGAGGTAAAACTCTGGCTGGGAATAGAAGAAACTTCATCTATACCTTTGCCCCAAGGGTAACGACCCTGCAAAACTGAACAAACAAACAAGATATCCTACGCAACGGACCTATCTTAGTCATCATTCGTGACGTTGTTCAATTAATTCAAAGTTTTAACAATTATTGGCCAAGGCCTGTAAGTTTATGTTAGCGCAAGTTCATCAAAACATTGGGCGTTTTCACAAATAAAACAGTAAGAGTTAAAACAAAGCACACATATCAAGTACTGAATAGTATATGTTTATTGATGAATGGCCTGTAAATAGGCAAAGTTTTACAATAGATGCAACTCCTGAAAAAAGGAAGTTGCGCAAAACAAATACAGATACGCACAGAAATATACAAAAGCGTACAAAAATGTTGGCAACGTGGCACAGACAAACACCATGAGCTGATCCCTCTATGACTCGCCTGACTCTGATGCTTTCCCGACACTTCGTCTTCAGAAGAGATTGATTCAGATGAAAACAACCCTCAGGTTCTCCCAATCCACTAAGCAATGAAGTTCATACGTAGACCATAGTCATTTTCTTTTCAATCCCTAACTTTTATCTGAACCGCCCTTTCGGGTTTTTGATTCACCGGGATACCCATTTTTGCCAAAGTCGCCTTTCCAGGTTTTCGATGTTGCGGGTTTACATCTTTTCATTTTGTCCCTAATTTTTGCCCGAACCTATTTTTCTTTTTTTTATGGTTCGCCGAGATGCCCCAATTTTTCCTGGACGTTTCTTTTTGTGTCCAACGGGTCTCTTTTAAGAAAAGTATTTTTTAACTGCGTCTGTATTCACAAGGGATGAGAAATCTTCACCGTCCATGGTGGCTAACAACAAGGCGCCTCCAGAGAAAACCTTTCGCACAACATATGGACCTTCGTAATTGGGAGTCCATTTGCCCCTGTGATCTGATTGTGGTGGGAGAATCTTTTTCAACACAAGATCGCCCGTCTAAAAGCTTCGAGGGCGCACCTTCTTATCGTAAGCTTTCTTCATCCGGCTTTGGTACAAACGACCATATGCGATGAATGTTAACCTCTTTTCATCCATCAGACTAAGCTGATTCAAACGATTCTTTATTCATTCTGCCTCATCAAGTGTTACATCGACCAAAACTCTTAAAGAAGGAATCTCGACTTCTAACGGTAGGACATCTTCCATACCATACACTAGCGAGAAAGGAGTTGCCCCGATTGATGTACGTAACGTCGTACGATAACCGTGCAAGGCGAAAGGCAACATCTCATGCCAATCTTTATAAGTAAAAACCATCTTTTGCACTATATTTTTAATGTTCTTGTTGGCCGCTTCACAGCGCCATTCATCTTCGGCCGATAGGGCGATGAGTTGTGATGTTCAATCTTAAAGTTCTGGCATAACTCCTTCATCATCTTATTATTCAGATTTGAACCATTATCAGTAATGATTCGCTCAGGAATTCCATATCTGCAAATGATGTCCTTCTTTATGAATCTTGCTACCACTTGTTTGGTCACATTGGCGTACGAAGCTGCTTCAACCCACTTGGTGAAGTAATCGATGGCTACCAAAATGAAATGGTGGTCGTTGGATGCGGTTGGCTCAATCTTGCCAATCATATCAATGCCCCACATGGAGAAAGGCCACGGGGACGCCATAACATTCAATGGGCACAGCGGCACATGTATCTTATCAGCATAAATCTGGCATTTATGACATTTCTTCGCAAATTTGAAACAATCTGTCTCCATAGTTAGCCAATAATACCCTGCTCGTAACAGTTTCCGAGACATGGCATGTCCATCGACATGCGTACCGAAAGTACCCTCATGGACTTCTTCCATAAGCAATGTTGCTTCTTTTTCATCCACACATCTTAACAGCACCAAATCATGGTTCCTTCTGCATAGTACACCATATGGGTTTAAGTAGAAGTTGCCAGACAACCTCCTCAGCGTCTTTTTATCCTGGGCCGAAGCCCCTGGTGGATGCTCCTGCTTCTTGAGGAAGTTCTGTATATCATAAAACCAAGGATTGCCATCTGCAGCCTCTTCAATGGCGGATACGAAAGTGGGTCTGTCCAAGCGAGAAATGACAATTCTGGGAGCCTCATTCCAAAAATTCACTTTGTACATCGAAGATAGTGTTGCCAACGCATCAACCATCTGATTCTCCACTCTTGGCACATGGTAGAAGCCTATACGATCGAAAAATGGTAACAACCTCCTCGCATAATCTCTGTAAGGAATCAGATTCAGTTGACGAGTTTCCCATTCTCCTTCGATCTGGTTAACAACTAGCGCTGAATCGCCATATACATCGAGATTTTTGATCCTCCGATCAATAGCTTCTTCCAGACCCATAATACATGCTTCGTATTCAGCTTCATTGTTGGTGACTGGAAATGTCAATCTGGCAGTGAACGAGATATGGGTACCATGAGGAGTTGTAATAATTGCCCCAATTCCGCTACCATAGGAATTGACAGCACCATCGAATATCATCTGCCACTAAGAATCCTTCTCTGGACCTTCACCGTGTAATGGTTCTTCACAATCTTTCGCTTTGAGGAACATGATATCCTCATCAGGAAATTCAAACTTCATCGGTTGATAATCTTCGATTGGCTGCTCAGCAAGGTATTCTGACAGAACACTTCCTTTGATGGCTTTCTGAGAAACATACTGTATATCATACTCTGTCAGTACCATCTTCCATCTAGCAATTCTTCCTGAAAGCGCTTGCTTCTCGAAGACATACTTAATCGGATCCATCTTCGAAATCAACATGGTTGTGTGATTGAGCATATACTATCTTAAACGTTTGGCCGCCCAAGCAAGTGCACAACACGTTTTTTCGAGAATTGAGTAACAGGACTCACAATCTGTGAACTTTTTGCTCAAATAATAAATCGCATGCTCCTTTCTTCCAGTCTCGTCATGTTGACCGAGAACACAACCCATGGAATTCTCAAGAACTCTTAGGTACATGATTAATGGCCTTCCAGCTACTGGGGGTATCAATATCGGAGGCTCCTGTAAATATTCTTTTATTTTATCAAAGACTTTTTTGACAATTTTCATTACAGACAACCGCTTGATCTTTCTTTAACAACTTAAACATTGGCTCACACGTGGCTGTGAGATGAGATATGAACTGAGCAATGTAGTTCAATCTCCCCAGGAAACTACAGACTTCTTTTTCTGTTTTCGGCGCTGGCATGTCTTGTATGGCTTTTATCTTTGCAGGATCGACCTCGATTCCTTTTTAACTGACAATAAACCCCAATAACTTTCCGGACTGAACTCCGAAAGTGCACTTATTCGGATTCAACCTGAGTCTGAACTTTCTAAGCCTCTCGAACAGCTTCAACAAATTAACCAGATGCTCCTCCTCTGTTTGGGATTTAGCAATCATATCGTCAACATAAACCTCAATCTCTTTATGCATCATGTCATGAAAGAACGCTGTCATAGCGCGCTGATATGTTGCTCCAGTATTCTTCAAGCCAAAAGGCATCACTTTGTAGCAAAACGTTCCCCATGGTGTAATGAATGTTGTTTTCTCCATGTCCTCAGGTGCCATCTTTATTTGATTATAACCCGAGAAACCATTCATGAAGGAAAACACCGAAAATTGAGCCGTATTGTCAACCAATACGTCAATGTGAGGGAGCGGGAAATCATCTTTAGGGCTCGCCTTATTCAAATCCCGATAATCAACACACATCCGCTCCTTACCATCTTTCTTCGGTACAGGTACGATGTTAGCGACCCACGGAGGGTAGGTAGTCACAGCTAAGAATCCAGCATCCCACTGCTTTTGGACCTCTTCTTTGATTTTTACCACCATATCTGGTCTTGTTCTTCTAAGCTTTTGCTTGACCGACGGACATTCTTCACGCAACGGTAAGCGATGAACCACTATATCAGTATCAAGTCCAGGCATATCTTCGTACGACCAAGAAAAGATGTCACTATACTCTCGAAGTATCTTGATCAGTCTTTGCTTGACATCGCTCTGTAGCGCAGCCCCTATCCGAACATTTCTGACAACCTCTTCAGACCCCAGATTAATGACCTCAATTTCTTCCTGATGAGGCAAAATGATTTTCTCTTCCTGTTTCAAAAGTCTGGCTAATTCCTCAGGAAGGTCTTCATCCTCGTCAATCTCTTCTTCAGCTTGATATATCGGTTGATCGAAGTCGAAGCGAGTCATAGAAGGTTCTGGATCGGTGTCATCTGCAATAGGAATCCTGCAATGAAAATGGTTAAATGTTTCAAACAATTTGCAAACAAGCATAAACCACATTGCCATTTTATTGGGAAAAGCAAAAATAAGAAAAACAGAGATCACAAAAATTGTATGAGAAAATGCCCTTTGATTAATTGATAAACAATGTTCAGACATAAACAAGTAAGACCCTGAAATAAAATACCAATATGCCCCGGGTAGGATATAGGCTAGTACAATAATTGGAAAAACAAAGCATTATTATTTAGTCGTCACTTGAATGACTTCTTCAATTGACCAGTTGCGTAGGCTCTGTCCCAGAATACATGGCTTGATCCAGGCATCGATGTCGCAGTCACTGTCTCCGTCTTCATCAGACACATCATTGATTCTCTCGAAGATGACTCCCCCTTGGTGAACTGCACGGGCACTTTATAGCGCGGCACGCTCTGCGAGGCTGAAGGCGAGGAGAGCGACGGTCGATACCCTAGACCAAATTTGTCTTGCTTGTGGGGAATTTCCAACACTTGGCCCCATCCCTGCACTGCCCCAGTTTACACCACTGCTTGGGCTTCTTTAAACGAGGACATAGCCACTTCAGGCTCTTTACTCACAACCAGAGACTTGTCCTTGATCTTGACCGTTTCGAAGGCTTGGCAAAGGGTTTCATGGATCTCTCCATCCACTTGAACATACTTAAAGGATGATAAATGGCTGACCATGATATCCTCCTCTCCGCATACCATCACGACGCTACCGCCAACCATGTACTTCAGCTTCTGATGCAGCGTTGACGTAACAACCCTAACTGAATGAATCCAAGGGCGATCTAGTAAACAACTGTAGACCGGCTAGATATCCATGATGTAAAACACAACATCAAAGACTTCAGGTCCAACCTGAATCGGCAAAGTTACCTCCCCAAACACGGGTCTTCAGGTTTCGTCAAACGCACGCACCACCAAGTCACTTGGCGTGCAAATCAACCCCTTCATATCCAACTTCATCAAAGACTTCTTGGGAAGCACGTTTAAAGAAGATCCCGTATCCACAAGAACGTGAGACATGACGGACCCTCGGCATTCCAAAGATATATGCAGCGCACAATTATGATTTCTGCCTCTGGGTGTCAAATCCAGGTTCGTAAAGCCTAAGCCATTGCCTGCGTTTACGTGCACTACCACTCCTTCAAGTTGATTGAATGAAATTTCCTGTGGCACGTAAGCAGTGTTTAATATTCTCAGTAATGCATTCCTATGCGCCTCAGAGCAAAGGAGCAACAACATGATAGATATTTTAGACGGAGTTTGCTGCAAGTGATCGACTATCTTGTAGTCGCTTTTACGAATCAACCTCATGAATTCCTCCGCATCTTTCAACAAGGATTCTCTTTCCCCAGATTGAGAAGTCTCCTCCACTATTTATCTTTTCCCCTTGTCCACCTTATCAGCAATCACCTCAGGCGATGAAAAGACTCGGCCGCTGCGAGTAATACCTCCGGCACCCACTAGATTGTCAACTGAACTTGCAGGGGTATCATTCAAGTTTATCTTCTGCCCATTACAATACACTTCGGCTCCGTAATTCCATGAAATGGCCTTAGTTCTCTCAAACGGCATAGGACCTGCTTTGGTGATAGTTATCGTTGGCAGTTTTGGTGCATAGATAGTGACAGTCTTATAAAGGATGGAGATTGTCGCAATCTCATCCTTCTCTTCAGCCACTACATCCTCAGATTCTCTTCCAACAGAACGGTCAAATTGTAAAACCCCGTTATCTATCATCTTCTGAACACAGCTTCTCAACAGTCCACACCCTCTCTCAGGAGCAATAGAACATTCAACACAACCTTCAATGCATCCCGGGAAAACACCACCCTTTAGCAGTCTGGATTTCACAAAGCTTAAGGGTGTTTTCAGTTCACCAAGCGGGAAGCAGACATGTTAATGACGGAAATTCACGAAGGGTCCTTTGGTACTCACACAAACGGACATGCTATGGCTAAGAAACTCTTAAGATCTGGTTATTATTGGATCACGATGGAATCCGACTGTTATAAGTTTGCTAGGAAATGTCACAAGTGTCAGATCTATGCCGACAAGATTCATGTGCCTCCGACTTTGTTGAATGTTATCTCGTCTCCTTTGCCATTCTCCATGTGGGGAATTGATATGATTGGAATGATAGAACCAAAGGCATCTAATGGACACCGATTCATCTTAGTGGCAATTGACTATTTCACTAAGTGGGTCGAAGCTGCGTCTTATGCTAATGTAACTCGACATGTGGTTGTCAAATTTATCAAGAATCAGATCATCTGCAGATATGGTGTGCCAAGCAAGATTATTACAGATAATGGGTCCAACTTGAATAATAGTATGATGAAAGAACTGTGCGAAGAATTCAAGATTGAGCATCATAATTCTTCTCCCTATAGACCGAAGATGAATGGGGTTGTTGAAGCCGCCAATAAGAATATTAAGAAGATAGTTTAGAAGATGGTGATCACATATAAAGATTGGCATGAAATGCTCCCGTTCGCTCTACACGGGTATCGTACTTCAGTACACACATCAACTGGGGCAACTCCTTCTTCACTTGTCTATAGTATGGAAGTTGTACTCCCGATAGAGGTCGAGATTCCCTCAATGAGGATATTGATGGAAACAAAGTTATCAGAAGCCGAATGGTGCCAGAGCCGATATGATCAGTTGAACCTAATTAAAGAGAAGAGGATGACGGCCTTATGCCATGGGCAGTTATACCAACAGAGGATGAAGAAGGCATTTGACAAGAAGGTTCGACTCCGAGAATTCAAAGAAGGCGACCTTGTGCTCAAGAAGATTCAGTCTTTCCTCACTGATGCCAGAGGAAAATGGGCTCCGAACTATGATGGGTCGTATGTGGTAAAGAAGTCTTCTCAGGAGGCGCCTTGATGTTAGCAACAATGGACGGAGAAGAAATCATCCGCCCCGGGAACATAGATGTTGTCAAGAAGTATTTTGCTTAGAACTTAAGAAGTTCCATTTGACTTAGGAACAAAATCATTATTCCATCGGTGTAATCACCATTATTACTTTCCAACATTGTAATATTGAAGTGGCGTTATTTTGCCGACTACCATTTTAATAAATGAGGTTTTTCAGTAGTGACGTGTTAAATATTTCATTATGATGGCAAAATCCCGAATAAATATTTTTAAGTACGTCGCGTTTTATTTGATATGTGAATGACAAAAGGATCCCGTGGACGTTTATTTCATCCGCGGAGACAGAAGCTCATCTTTCCCCGTACAAGACAGGTGAAGATTTTCCTCAGGCAGTGACCGATTTGCGGAGATTTAGTTCGAGTTGGGACTTTGGTTTTCGGCCCTTTGGTCTTTTTGTTCGTATACGCACAACATATAGATAGATAGCATGGCATATGCATCTTTCATCTTTGTTTTGTTTGTTTTGTCACTTTGGTCGTCGTTATCCCAAGAGACTAGGTGTGTCTCCTCCTTCCAAGTAGAGTTGTCAACCCTAGGAAGAAATAGCACAATATTTCTATTTCCCCACTGAGTTCGATCCTCGGGGAAGACGGTTGTTTTAGTACATCCCATTTGAGTTCATACCACAATGGTTGGGTCTTACTTGACAGTTTCTCTTCAGTTATTTCCTGAATTGAACTTCGATCCTTGGTAATCATTTTTTTAGGATACCCCTAACTTTTAAATATGGACTAAACGTGCATTTATCTTACACTTCACTTCACAGGAAGAATCTTTATAAAGACAGATATTTCTCCAACAATATCACAAGATTTTCTCAACCATCTACATTTGGGCTATAAACATCTCTTTATTTGAGCAACTCGTTTTGACCGAGATCTCATTCAAAACGAAAAATGACAATCTCCATAATGGCACTTCGTCCATCCCTAGTGGATTTATCAAGATTATCAATTCATCAAAAGGCATTCCTCTGGAAATCTATCAGAGAAATGCGTCGAAGACATTACAAACTGTTCTCTTCATTTGAGAATCTGCACTACAAGGACACACATTTTACAGCTACAACAAAAAAGATACTCCTCAGGAATGCATTCCCCAGTGAGTTTATTACACAAGTTTATTTCCATCAAATGGCATATCTCCCGAAATTTAGGGAAGTCTATCACAATCGATCTCTTTATTCGAGAAAACATACTTACAAATTAAAGGGCATCTCTTCCAAAGATCCCTGATAAAGCTTTACAAACTCCAGTACATTATAGCTTACAGCCGAAGATCTACAATGACATCTACGATCTACAAAATCTGCGATCCCCTGTGAAGATGCTCTCACGAGTTTTCATCATTTCGGGTAGAGACTGAGACCAGCTCATGGCACCCAGACCATGACGCTCAGGGAGGTTTTACATCAAGAGACTGAGACCAGCTCATGTCACCCAGACCATGACGCTCGGGGAGGTTTTACATCAAGAGACTGAGACCAGCTCATGTCACCCAGACCATGACTCTCGGGGAGGTCTTACATCAAGAGACTGAGACCAGCTCATGGCACCCAGACCATGACGCTCGGGGAGGTTTTACATCAAGAGACTGAGACCAGCTCATGGCGCCCAGACCATGACGCTCAGAGAGGTTTTACATGACGCTCGGGGAGGTTTTGCATTTAGAGACTGAGACCATCTCATGGCACCCAAACCATGACGCTCGGGGAGGTTTTACATTTTTACTATTTCCAGTTGGATTTCAAAAGAAAAGAAAGAAAAAAAGAAAGAAGAAAGAAAAATAATACGAAACAAAACCAAATTATTGACTCGATCAGAAAATTCACTGTGGTTATTACCGTCATCTGGATTGCTCCGTGTTGGTAATAGGTTACTCTTGAATTACAAGTTTCTCACCTATTGTTTAAATCGCCATATCCTTGGTGTATGTGCTACTGTTATACTTTGGAGATTCCCCATTGGTGGTTGTTTCCTGTCCCCGTGGAGTCTCGATTCGTTGAGCCCGGCTTTCCCGTTGCTCCCGCGTTTCTCGCGTGTTAGGTCAAGCTGTTTCCCCTGTGGCATGTTTTCTCCACAGGATCCTGTGTCTTGCATTTCCAATATCATCGCATATCATTTGCATTCGGTGGTTTCTTAGGGCCTAAAATTTGTGCAATGTTTGTATTTAAGTCCCTCATATCTCGTCGAGACGAAGATTTCAATCTCCATATCTCCGGATAGAAGAAACTTAAATAAGGGCACCTGTCACACCCTAATTTTTGACCCTAAGATCCCACCCCTTTGTTTTGCTTGTGTTTTATCTTTACATTCTTATGTGCGTGTTTATCAGGACTAACGAACGTGTGCAGGGTCATTTTATTTTAAAGTTATCCCTGGCGGTTTTTTTATGATCTGCATCCCCTCAAATCAAAGTTCTGATCTTTCTCCAAGTCTTCTCTCTGCCAGGAAAGGCTTGTCAAGTCAAGATTCATATGAGAAATGAGACCACTGGCTCATGATGGTGTTAATTGTTTCTTTTGGAATCCTTTGGGTAGTTTTTGCTCAGTGCGCTTCATGGGGATTTAATTGGATTTCAAGGCTTTTATTCTTCAACAGGCTCGGATTAAAACTCAAATTCGAATCTTTGTTCCGGTTTAATTACTTGAATTTGAGAATCTTACAATTTTAAGGTGTATTCATTCAAGGCTCCTTACGAGATTGAAACTGAAATTCTGAGCTAAAATAACACGAGGTCACAAAGGAGGGTTGGAACTTCAAGCCCTTTTGGGATATTTTGTCATCACAAAGCACATAAGGGGTGCACAAAGTTCAGAGTATAGCATCATTAAAGGTCATCTACAAATCACAAGAATAACACCTCTTTACTAATTAAGTGCAAAGAGATGATTAATACGTCACAAAAAAAGGAACTCATGAATTCTCCAAGCGTGCCTAGCTATGACTTTCATTTTAATGGTACAAGTAGTTCTTACAAGTACATCATTTACAAGACAAATCTAGTAAATGATCCAATCCTGATACAAGACCTGTTAGCTTTACTTTACAAAGAGAGGCTATCCAAATAAACAGAACACGAGGACGATATAACGACAACTACATTGCTCCTGGTTCTTGCTCTTTGTTGAATATAAGTTGTTCAGCAAAATACATCCACGATTTGGTTAGCCATCATCTGAACTTTTCAACTCGTTTGGTTACCGTGCTTCATAATACCTCATCGCCTGAAAACAATTGGAGCGTTAGTCACGAGAAACGTTATAATTACGTAATGATTCCACAGCAGACCATCACACTGCAAAATCAACTTCTGCTAAATTTTGTAAAGAAAACTAGAAGAATGAACTTACTGTCATGGGCTAATCCACGAGTTCACTGAGTTTGACATTCCCCACGCTCGGAAAGAAACCATCTGCATATGCAAGACAGGAAAATTAGATCCACGGCTCCCTTCCAACCTGTCAAAAAAACCAGTACCAACTGAAAATCAGAATGTGTCATGGAAGAAATGAATGACAATTGTCCTCTCGCATATCCATGACAGGAATCAATTGCTTACCACCAAACTTCAGAACATAACTCAACAATTATTGGCAGCTGGCGGCCACAACTCAACCGCGGGCATCCGCAGGCAAATCAACATGAGCAGTCGCTAAACTAGCACCTCTCAGCTTCCAGTAGAAAGACGTTAGCCTACACCTAAACCAAGTATACAAATTTCCATCCTTAACATTCCCAAACAGTATTGAAATATAAAGGTACAAGGAGAAATCTCACTCATGAGGGCATAGTCAGAGCAACTCCATGTCAGGACTGTTGAAGAATTTGGAAGTTTGCTTCACAGAGCCAGAATCCACCATTTGAAATTCAACATTTGGCAGTGTTAGCCGACTTTGATTTGGAAGGGAACACAGTCAAATTTTTTAATCGAATCAATTCCAAGCATCATCAAACTCAGCTTCCTTCAGCGACGCTCGCAAAATTCCTGCAGACAAATCCCATAGTTGAAACATTACAAAAGATTAGTGTCAGTACAACTCCGTGTGTAAACACCAAATTCGGTTTGATGGAGTCACCTGCTAAATTAGAGTATGTCCACAACCTAGAAAAAACCCGCTGTTTATTGCAAAGAATCCCCTTCAGCTTCTACAAGCAGCTCTTGCAGCTAACATCACACCACCACTTGAATGATCAAAGCTCCATTGTTCAATAGAAAGATGAGTTACCTTCAACTGAACACTCAACAATAGTGGCCGTGTCACACAAAGATAATCGATAACGGTCACCATGTGTTTCCAAATTAAAGTGACGTGAGCATCACAAAACTATCATTAGGAAATGGGAAATTCAAAACATAAACGACGTAAATAGTTGCTTAGTAAGCGTAAAAGCAAATTTCTTCGTAGACATTATTCAAAGTGAGCTTGATACTTATCTTCCTTGTTTTCCCGAGAGTTGTGCCAAGAATGCCATGCCACTTTGCTCGCGTATCCCCACCAAGTGCGGACCTGTTACGATGTCAGAATCAGTCTCGCAGCTCCTTCCTCACAGTAAGAAGGGTACATGTTGCATCTAGATAAGTTCTCAAACTAAATCTCTTTGGATATGATATTAACAAGAAGGGAACTCCTAAGAGAAACATTAAAGTACCTGAATCCTTGGGCATAGTTGTTGGTATTGTCTTCTTGGCTGTGACAATCTTACTTCAGTATTTCAACTTCACAACAGTCTCAAACTGGCTTGTTGAGTACAATACTGGTGTTTCATGCCATTGCTGGAATTTGTCGATGATATTTTGCCCCCTGCCTCAAGTTCCTCCGTGTTGTCGTAAGTAACGTACCCAGACGAAAGCAACTCCAAGCCTTTGACCAGAGCTGAAACCGCAGCAAACCCCTCGACTCAGACTAAGCATTGCCATCGCCGTATCAAGTCCTCCCTTAGCAGCATAAGATCAAGCAAATACCTGAACTCGGATACGGCATCCTCTGCGAAGAAGAAGATAGGAGTGTTAGCGATTTCATAGTGGATAATTTCCTTTTTTAACAACAAAAGTCAACAAAACCAACAACAGTACAGATACGGTCCCACATATGACAAATCAACACGAAAAGAGAAAGGTTCAATACTTCCCAAATTAAAGCCAGAACGTCACCGACAAAATCAGACAAAATAGGAAGGAAATTGAAGCTGCTTCCCAATCCCACCAAGCAGGAAAATTCGTTGGAGGCCCATGAGCCATTAAAAGGCAACCATGAGCCTCACCTATAAAAGGAAACCATTAAAAGGCAAATTCGTTGGAGGCCCATGAGCCTCACCTATAAAAGGACGATTACCATCACAAAGGGGAGATACTCAAAGAAATCTCAAAGTGAAGGCATAAACTCGTGCAATCGAAAAGTGAAAACTTATCTTTTCCGCCGTCAGGACCGTCGAAGCCGTCACCACCCGCCGGAAGGACCCATTCGCACTTCACCTTCCATTCCGCCGTCGTCCCCAACTTTCGGTAAATCTTTATACATGTTAAAACTGTTGAACTATTGATGTTTCGATTTGTGTTTCAGGTGCAAAAATGGAGGAAAATATGAAGGATCGAGGGAGATTGAAACGGAGAGAGGTGAATCAAGAGAGGAGGCCGAGCGAGTGAGTGATTTTGGGATTAGGGTTCCATCATCGCTTTGTTTTCTGTTTTTAATTTTTTGTTGTTTTGTATTGCTGTAACCTATATGTGCGCACGACCACGGTAGTACCATGGTCCATCGTCACAATCACCGCACGTCACCCTCAGATCACGATCTAACAGACCACATCGTGCAGCCTACAATAAAACCACACGCCCGCATAACACCAGATCAATACCTAATCACTAATTACCATTAACCTTTTTTAATTAAACTAATAACCTTCTTTAATTTAATCTCTTATTAAATTAGTTTTTTTTTATAATTCAATTAACTTTCTTTTAATCAACTTTTATTTAGTCAACCTTTATTTATTATAATATTTATTCAACAATTTCTTTAAAATAATCTATTTTATTAATAACCAAATCATTTGCCCATTTTAATTAAACCTATTTTAATATAATCATTAATACTTTTAATAATACCTTTTTTTTAGTAAGAGAAATTCTAGTTAATTGATCCTTTTCTTATAATAAAAAAAACCTTTATTTAATAAAAATCCATTTTTGTATAAAAAATAAAAAATAAAAAAAAATAATAAACACTCTTTTGTATTCAAATTAGCTTTTTTATTAACTTTCTCAAAATTTATAGTAATTTAAAAAAAATCTTTAAAAATCTAATTATTATTATTATCATCAAAGTAATTTTTATTAAAACAAATAAAATTAATTAATACAACTTTTTATAAAATCCATCTCACCAAAAGATAATATAACTCCTAAATTAATCAATTCCGCCTAAAATCAATCCAACGCCACCTTTAAAATTAATCAATCAATCGTGCACGCTTCCGTATCCGCACATTCCCATTATTCACAATTCACACACTCACTTAGCGCTTTCATGCGTTTGTGTATGTTTTATTTTATCTGCAACTTTTATTTACCGCAATTTATATTTATCATCATCATATTACATAAGCGTCCAAAGGAAGAATCTGCGCATGACTTAAACAATTGTGCGTATGCATCTCATTTGCATCATATTCCCCTATGATCCTTGATCCCATTCAAGTCGATCTTTTAAGATGGATCCTATCCATAGGAAGGACCTTTTTACAACATAGAAAAACAAACTCAACCAACTCAATACAATACTCAAACACATTAGAGAATAAGATGTTAATCATCTTAAGCGAGATAAAACTCCTATCCCATAACAATTCAATCAATATGTAGGGACTTTGCCTTAAGAGAGATAGTGGCATACTTGTCGATTAAATTCCGAGTGTTTGAGCCCTTCTCTTAAGACGATGCAAAAACTATTTTCCTACAAAATTGTGGTGGTTAAATCAAGTAATCTCCCTTAAAATGACAACTCATCTTTTCTCCTAAAATCAATCAATCAACTACCCTAAACCCGTAGGAACTTTGACCACAGTCAAAGATTTCCTCATACCCTTTAGGGGAACTACAGATACTCTGATTCCACTCCCGTAAGGATATGTAGGCATAAGATGCGATATCTTATCGAGTATACTTAGAATTAAACCCCTAGGGTCTCTCATCCTTTAAGCAGATAAACCTTAGCAATAAACAAACATAAAACAAGAGGTTCCTGTAGAGTACTACGAAAACTTAGGATGCTAGCACTTTCCCTAAGTTTAACCAACCCCTGAATCTATAACTCTCTAAACTTTTGCATTTGCATTGCATTGTGGGTATTTCGATCTTTATCCCTTCCTTTGAACAAATCAAAGTTTGGTTGCAAATGAATTAGATTCAAGTTAATATCTTGACAAATAATATCTTCAAACATTAAACATGTACTTCAACTTATAGAATTAAATAATTTGTGATTTGTTTATATATTATTGATATGTAAGAACTCAATATAAAAGTATTATTTAATAACATTCAATATTTTTGTTTTGCTATTAAATCAAATTAAAGATGACAAAACAATTTTACTTATAAATAACATAATATAATGAAATAAAATATATATGACACCATATAAAAAATTAAAATTAAATTAAGCAGAAAATATGTTAATAATTTCACAAGTGTGTATTCAAGAGAAAAAAAGGAGCGAGGGAGGAAGAGAGACAAACTAGCATATAAAGATATTTCATAAAGTTTACATACAAAAATATTTGTTTATGTTTTGACGCATTAACGAATTAAAGAAAACAGTTTAAACGTTAATATATATAATATTTATTAAAAATATTTTTTTTACTAATGCTATTATAAAAAATATTAAAGTAGATTACTCAATATTAAGAATTGAACGTAAAATCAGTATGTATTCATACATTATTATTTACTTTTAAAACTTGAAAATATTATAAAATAGAAATATTAGATTTGTTTTTAAAAATAATAATATTTCTTTTATAAAGGCATTTTAATATAAATATTAAGCACATAAAACAACCACATTTAAAGAATAATGTTGGAAAAGTTAAATTTAATGGGTTAATAATAGTTTTATATCTTACCAAAAATAATATATCAGCATAAGAGTATAATTTACCAATTATCTCATATGCCTTAAATAGAATTAACAATTCTACAATAAAGCCAGATTTTTTAAATCTAATCTTAATGAGGAACGATCATTTTTTATGACTTAACCATTAACGTTTAGGAATTAAAAATAATATACAAATATCACATAAAATTAAATTGAATTAATCTAATTTTAATGGACTTGTCTACCTCTCTCTCCCTCTTATAAATAGAGTTCATTTTACCATAATATTTCATCAGCAAATTTCTATCTTCTTCTAATTTTAATTTACTCTAAGAAAATGTTGTCTACACAAGCTTTGCTGATCCAAGTCTTCTTGGCCATAGTTGTTTTAATCTCTCCCATGGGGGAAGCTAGACAATTGAGTAAGAATTCGTCAATCTTTATAAATTGTTATATCTTCACTTTAATTTTTAATTGTGTCTTTTTATATAACACGACACTTCTGGAAAAAAATGTGTGTATGTGATTATGCCTAATGTTTTTGATGTAAAATATTTGTAAGTTTGAATTATTTAGGATAATGTTTTTACAGCTGAATTTAATGATCAAGATGGAGCAAACTATGAATCTTTTATACCTGGTTTTCCAGACATACCGGGACTTCCACCTCTACCAAACATCCCAGGTATCCCAGGCATCCCTTGCATTCCTGGCATACCAAGCATCCCGGGCATCCCATGTAATCCAGACATACCATTTCCAGGTTTCCCATGTATTCCTGGCCTTCCAAGCATCCCAGGATTTCCATGCAACCCTAATTGGCCGAGTCCACCTAGTACACCTTCTGACACTCCAAGCTCACCTCCTGACTCATCTGATTCACCCGCTCAATCTCCTAATTATTCTCCTGAATACTCCTTATTCTAATGACAAATCGCGGTCGCTGCTGTATGCCTAAGTTTATATCTTTAAAACAGAGATATTGGAAAAATAATATGGATGGAATAATTTGAAATATTTATTTGAGAGGAATAAAAATATTTTTATTTGATATGAGAATGAGTTATAATAGATTTTATTCTTTTTCGTGAAATATGTTATTTTTATATCATACTTATCTAATAAAATTGAGTCTCATCTATTAATCATATTAAAGATATTTTAAATAACTTTTTATATGAAAATTCTTTCTTTAAATAAATTTAATTTGAACTTTTTAGTTTTCCATACGATTTTTGAAATATAAGAAAACAATTCCATATAATTTATCAGACTTTTTATTTAATGGGGGCAAAAAAATTGTAGAGTAAATTTTTTAATAGAAAAAAGTAAGAGTTTTAATATTATAATTTTAAAATATAAAGTTTAAATTTATCAATGATGATTATAAAATTACTACAAATATTAATTTAATTAATAAAGAAATGTTGATATAAACTACATAAAATAAATATATATTTGTTTGGTATTTGAAAAAGAGAAAAGAGTAATCACTAAAAAAAGTAAAGATATAAAAATTAAAAGAAAAAGTAAAATGTAAAATAATATTAAAAACATTCTCTTTGACACATAAATTTTAACAAACTTCTTTTTATTATTTAATTTATATAAAATTTATTATATTATTTGAATCCGGTATAAATTATGAAGAGCCTCATAACTTTAATAAACAACTTATTTTCAAGATTTTTATACATATGAACAAGGATTCCATACCACATACCATCTCTCTCCTTCAATATTCTCCACTTCCACTTCAAAAGCAAAACTTTGTTAAAAGTTTCGATATTCTTCAAGGCAAAATACCATTCTTTTTGGTTAAGCACTCCTTGTCCAACTAACCCAATGGACCTTCTTTCTGTTCTCAGTGCCACCCGATTGGAAACTACCTTGAATGCCTTTAATCTAGTTAATAACCTTACTATGGGGCCTTGTAAAAAGAAAGTGTATAGAATTTAAGACAAAATTTATCATCACCACTCTTTCTCCCATTCAAAGATCTTTACTCTTCAAAGTAGATAATCTTCTCTTCAAGTTGTCAATAACATCACTCCATATATTCACTTTTCTAGGGTTATCCCCCACCTTCAGCCCAAGGAACTTAAAAGACAATGACCCGATTTTTCAAGAAAGGAAAGTGGTTGCTACACTCAACCCACTATCCTTAACATGAGTTCCAAAATTATAGTTTTTGTAAAAAATGACTCTTAAACTTGTCACTCTTTCAAACCCCCTAAGAATTTATTTAACACACCAAAGATTTTTTCAACTACCTTCACCTAGGATAAGAATATCATTGGAAAATTAAACTATGTCTATAAACACCTCCTCATTAACATAATAGCCAATAAACTCCCCCACCTTCACTTCTTCTACACGGAATCTTTGTCCTTCCTTGTTCTCCATATCTTCTTCTATTCGTCAAAAAAAAGTCGCAACAATTTTTTAGGGTTCAAAATTTTAACTGAAAACATTAAACACTCGTACTAATCGAAATATTCTTCTTAGACGGGAAGCTTCTAACATGGAATTCTATGTCTTGGGTTAAGAATTTAGGGTTGTCCACTTTCATATTGATCCATTGTTATAATACGATATTTTCTTAATTGGAGAAGATTCGAAAGAAAAAGAGACAGTGAGATTCTGTGAGTAAATGTGTAAAGTTTTATAATTTTATTTCAAATAAATCTAGTCATTGATTAAATCAAAAGGTATTATTTAAATGTTTTGAGAAATTTAATTGCACCCTCACTTTAGACTTCTACCTGTGTTTCAATTCTTTTGTTTTGTTTTTTTGTTGTTGTTAATTTTATATTTTTATAGTTTATTGGATGATAAGGAAGAAAGGGAAATATCCAGATTTTTTAGGAATTTAAGAAAGTTGGGTTCTTAATTTGGAATTTCCTTTCAATTATGTTGTATATATTGTTGAGGTATTTTCAAAACTTTTTATTTTATTTTATCTTTTATCTATTATATTTTTTAAACCTTTTTACTACGGTGTGTTTCAGGTAGCATATACTATGAGGGCTCAATTAAGTCCCTCACCAGTTCGGTGCTAAAGGGATGGTGTGATCAATTTGGTGCTAAATGTTATCCCAATTTATTCTCTCTCATTTTATAAACCTACGACTAAAGTGATCCGTGATATCCGTCGCATTCAAAGTAATTTCTTATGGAATGGAAGGAGGATTGGAAGGTTATTCATTGGGTGAGTTGGAATATCGTTTGTAAACCTCGAGAGTTAGGTGGTATTGGAGTCAAAGATGTGGAAACGTTGAATAGGGCCTTGTAATTAAATGGAAGCGGAGAATTCTAAAGGAGTCGAATGCGATGTGGATTAACATCCTTAAAATTATATACAAAAATATCGAGAAAAAGATGTTAATTGGAGATGAGAGAGTACTGCACAGTAAAGACTTCATATGGTAGAGGGATATGGTTCTAGCTGACAAAAAGGTTGCTAATGACGGAAACAGATTCAATGGGGTTGTGCGATGCAGAGTTAAGTCAGGTATGAGGACATCCTTCTGTTTTTCAAATTGGATTGACGTCCAACCTCTTTATGAAGCATTTCCAGAGATTTTTGCGTAAGCAGTCAACAGTTCTTGCAGCGTCGAGGATGTCAGGGATTGGGAAAGTGATGTTTGGGCATGGAATTTAGAAGGTCGGGTGGTTAACATTGATGTGATAGAACCAGATTGTTGGATTGATTTCAGAAACCTTCTGCAGGAAGCAGTGATGGATAGAACATGTTAGGATGAGTATGTGCGGAGGATAGGCGATGAAGGGAATTTTACGGTCAAGTCGTGCTATATGCTGTTAAGTAAGAATGTTTCAGTTTCTATATTGTGTAATGATACGGTGTTAGCTATTAGACATCTTTGGGAAATTAAGGTGCCGTCAGACATATCCTTCTTTGGGTGGAGACTTATCCTCAAAAGGATCCCAACCAAAGACTAGTTAATGAGAAGAGGTGTGTTTACAGATAGAATGGTTTGTTGTGGGTCGATGGAAGAAACAATCTCGCACCTGTTTGGGACCTAATCATTCGCGACCAGCATATGGAAGAAGGTTTATGATTGGTTGGGTAGTGAGTTGAAGATTTCACTAACAGATCTGTTAAGCTTCTTCTCCAACTTTGAGAAGGTAAAAAGCAAGAAGAGAAGGATAATTGTTTTTGTAGTTTGGCTAGCATAAAAAATGGGCACTTTAGTTAATCCGAAACGCCATCATTTTTAAGGGTGGAGTCCTCAACTTTGATGATTGCTTCTCAGAAATTGTATTCAGGTCGTGGTCTTTGTTAATAGCTTTTTGTAAGTTAGAAGTTGGTTGTGATTTTTCTACTTGGAATACTCTCCCTCTCCTCTGTTTTAGGAGGTAGGGAATTTCCTTGTAAGTGTTGAGGGTGGTGGAGTACCCCTTATACTCCCTTTTAATAGATTTTTGCCTATTAAAAAAAATGGATTATTTGAGAACAACAAATCTTTGTTGTTATCCATATTTTGTTGTATACCTTTTGTGCACATTCTTTCCAAGTTCAATAAATTGAATACATCCAATTTCGAAAAAGTTATATGTTCTAACCATGAGAAATTTTTTCTGGACTTGCAACCCATCCCAGAGATCTGTTCAAAGATTTCATTCTCTTGAGCAAATGCTTTCATGAAAAATGCTTTCATAAGAAAGAGAGCAATATATATATATATATATATATATATATATATATATATATATATATATATATATATATATATATATATATATATATATATATATATATATATATATATATATATATATATATATATATATATATATATATATATATATATATATATATATATATATATATATATATATATATATATATATATATATATATATATATATATATATATATATATATATATATATATATATATATATATATATATATATATATATATATATATATATATATATATATAGTGGTGGATGTAGAGAGTTTTTTGTGGATTGATGTGTTAGTAATATCTTAAGCGTTGTTAAAATAAGAACTTTCCCCTCAATTTTATAAAAAAAAGTCGAGATAATATATTACTTGCAAAAAAGGGTTAATGATAATAAATTGAAAGTAACATGTCTTATTTCCTTTTCAATTTTTTATCATTCATAATTTTTTTGTACTGCAATTGCTTGCAATTTAGAACATGTTTAGGAAGAAATTTTTCAATGTTGTAAATCAAGGAAAGCAATAAATTATGGAGTGTTTTCTTTGATTGACAACATAAAAAGGTTATTCTAAAAATACAACAACATTAACACCATTATGTTGGGATGAATTGTAAGAGCAGACAAAATATTTTGTTCAAGATAGAAGAACTTGAATTTTTTTTTGTCTTGCAATCCATCCCAAAGAATAATGCGTACAAGTTTGGAGCGACTACATATAAGTTAGATTAAGGTAAAATATGATTAACTAGTATTTTTATAGTAAAATTTGATTATATAATCCCTCGATTATTAAAGAAAATCGAAGAAATAGATCATTAATTTAAAAATAAAAAATAAAATAAAAATAATGACACCACTTTTAAAGAAATAAAAACATAAACTGCATTTGTTTGAATACAAAGCATATTCTGAATTATTTTTCTTCTCGGTTATTTTTAGAAATCGAGGGAGGTGAAAACTTTATTATGAAATATATATAACAGGGTGCGTATTGACATTATAAAATTTTTTTTAGGTGAGATGAAAACATTATTATAAAATATATTATTTATATTAGTGTTTGTTCCACTTACCATCTAAATACTAGCTAACCGATCGTCTCACTAAAGCTCTTCTAGAAAAACTTGTTTCATTACCTTATAGTCAAGTTGAAAATTTGCAATATATACCCCTCAACTTGAAAAGGGGTGTTAAAAGCTTTAGCTTCAATTAATTAGGGTTAGTTGGTCGTTGGTATAATTGCATAAACTTGAACTACTACACTTATATACTTATATACGAGGAGGCTTCTCCTTATTCTCCTTATAATATTTGAATCACATTCAATACAGTTTTCTTCCAAGAATTGTCTTAACTACAAAAATTATGGCAAATGTATTGATTACCTTGTTTGACATTTGTTTATTTTCTAATGTTATTCAATTTAAGAGATAAAACTAAATAGATATCAAATTCTCATTATTGAGTGTGATTATAATCTTTCTATAAGAGAAATAGAATTATGATTTTGATTAAAGAAATCGTAAAATATCTTAATCACTTACCAGTTGTCACGGTCCCAATATTATCCCGGTTATCAACTATGTCCCAATTTAACCCTTCATTGGTTCAATGGGAGCTGATGACCAATCAACATTATTATTATATTGTACAATATATATTTGATCTTATCAAACTATTTTTATTCTTTCTTATATTTATTTTGTCCCATGAGTATTATTTAAAGTTGCTAACTATATTCCTTTTTCTCAAGAAAATATTAGTTATAGCAAAGATGAAAGCCAAGCCTTTTATCTTCTTATGCTTATGTGCACTACTTATCATCTCTATTTTGGCAATTGAGCCTTCTGAATACGATCCAGTATTTCCTAACCATGAAGAAGAGGGCAGCAGTGGACATGATTGTACTTGTGGAAAAGCAGGTGGTGGTGGAAGAGGGGGTGGTAAAGGAAGAGGAGGTGGTAAGGGAAAAGGTGGCGGCGGTGGAAAAGGAGGATGTGGTGAACAAGCCATACAGTTACCCGGAGAAGGAATTGAGGGCTGTGGTGAAAGCGTCGTGCCGATTTCCGACAGTAGAAACTGGGGCGTTGGTTGGGGAAGCAAATCAGACATGGAAAAAACCTCAATGGAAAACTAGACGTCTGTTATACATGTAAGATGTATCTATATTGAGATGATAGAATAAGTTTTAAGCAATATAAAATAAAGAATGAGCCATGTAGTTATAGAACCACTCAATAATAATAAAATTCATGTTATATACCGCATTCGTTGTTTATCTAAATCTCTTGTCAATATAATACTCATTTTACTCTCTCAAACTTCACCTCCTTATCCATACCTAAATACAAGAGTGAGTATTTTTTTTTTGGAGCCAAAGCCCCGCAAATCATAAAAATTCCTTAGAGATTAAACAATTGTGGCCAAAAGATTCACTCCTATTGCTAGGAGAATTGTTTTCACAAGATTTTGATGTAAAAAAATTATTTCTGCAATTATCATGTGTTGTAAATTCGATGTCTTTAAATAAAATATAAAAGATTTTTTTATGATCAAGAAATATACAAGGATTAGAGTTAATAAAGAAAACAAGGTAAAACAACAAGAAAGAACAAGGATCGGTTATAAACCGTTATTCTTTTCTTATTTTTAGAACAAGATTACAAGTATACAAGAATAACAAAATAATCTCTCTCACTTGAAATTACGACTTATCTTCCTATTTTTTCTTATGTCAAGATTGAGAAACTAGTATCCTATTTATAAAAAAAATATCACACTAATCTAATGGACTTTTTAACAATTACCCATTATAAGCTAACTTAGGGTACATACTAACTTAAACAATTGGGCTTACAAGTAAGACCCAATTCAACATGCTATCAACCCTAGCAATATTGACTAATGCATGTTAGAACAAACTTCGACTACAACACGCATTACTCCGACAACAGTATGCGAACAGACTTCGAACTCATGCTTCATTTCTATCGAACCAGAAGCTACCCTTCGACCATACTAGAGTTCGATCCAATATCTCACAAATCTCCACCTTGGATCTCACTCTACAACATCAAGAAACTAGCTTTCTTCATGCAGCTTTATCAACTGCATACAGTGGAAAAACTTGCAATTGGGTAACGTCTTGGTGATCATATCAACAACATTATGATCTGTCGAAACCTTCAGCACTTGGACTTCTCCACGCTCGATTACCCCTTTGACGAAATGCAGCCTCACATCAATGTGCTTGGTTCGCTCATGATAGGCTGAATTCTTCGACAGGTGTATTGCACTTTAACTATCACATTTAACAGTGATAACTCGACCTTGAAGTTTTAGCTCCTTTTCAAAACCTTCAAGCCACAATGCTTCCTTCACAGCTTCAGTTAGGACAATATATTTCGCTTCAGTGGTTAATAAGGCAACGACCTTCTAAAGTGTTTATTTCCAACTGATTGCTTTCTCAAACATAGTGAACACATATCCAAAAGTAGATTTTCTGGAATCCATACAACCTACATAATCAGAGTCGACATATCCTTCGATTGCTGATTTACTATCTTCACTCAAGGCTCCACCATAAATTAAGACTCTATTTAGAGACCCATTTATGTATCTTAGAATCCATTTTAATGCTTGTCAGTGAACCTTTCCAAGATTCACCATGTACATGCATATAAGACTTACTGCATATGCTATGTCGGGTCTAGTACAAACCATAACATACATCAAAGAACCCACTATATTAGCATATGAAATGCTATTCGTATAAGTTCTTTCAACATCAGTGCTGAGACATTGATCTATACTCAGCTTGAATTGAGGGTTTGTCGGAGCCACAACAGGCTTTGAATTCGACATACAAACTTTTCGAGAACCTTCTGTAGGTATGCCTTTTGAGATAAACATAATTTTGACTGCTTTCTATCTCTTCGAATGTCAATGTCAAGAATCCTGGACGCAGCTCCTAGATCCTCCATGTCGAACTCCTTATTGAGTTCAGCCTTTACCCTTATTACATCTTCGACATTGTTGCTTGCTATTAGAATATAATCCACATAGAGCAACAATATAACAAATGAATTACCTGGTCGAAATCTAAAGTAAACACAGTGGTCGAACTGACTTCTGCTAAAACTTGTGCGTGCCATGAACTTGTCAAATCTCCTATTCTAATGTCGAGGAGATTGTTTCAGTCCATATAAAGATCTATGTAGCTTGCAAACATAATATTCCTTCCCCCTTTCGACATATCCTCCAGGTTGCCTCATCAGGATTGTTTCATCTAAATCATCATACAAGAACGCAGTCTTCACATCCATCTGTTCCAGTTCAAGGTCGAACTAGGCCACCATGGCAAGCAATATTCGAATGGATATGTGCTTCACAACAGGAGAGAACACATCATTGAAGTCGACACTTTCTTTTTGATAAACCTCCTAGCAACCAATCTTGCCTTGTATCTCTTCGACGCCACTTCTTCGATTCCTTCTTTACCTTTGAAAATCCATTTATAGCTAACTAACCTGCCTCCAGCAAGTTTCTTGATCAGTTCCCAGGTGTTGTTATCATGAAGAGATTTCATCTCATCATCCATGGCCTTTAGCCATTCAGTTTTCTTTCGACTCCTCATAATTTCCCTATAGTCTCTAGGTTCTTCATCTAGAACCTCACTTGTAGAGATTAAGGCATAAGCTATAAGATCTGCATACTCAAGTCTCTGAGGTGGCTTGATGACTCTTCTTGACTTGTCTCTTGCTAACAGGTAGTCATTATCAGTCTCCTCATCTTTGACAACATCTTCTGCTTCTTCTTCGACTTCATCTAGGGTACGCAATTCAGCATCAACATGCTCCACCTCAACATGAATCTCTCTCTTTTCCAGCTCTTCGTCAACATCATCAGTTTTCTTGAATGTCATCTCTGTTTCATTGAAAACTACATCTCAACTGGTGACGCACCTCCTGTGACCTGGCTCTAGGCACCATAGCCTATAAGCTTTGACTCCTTCAGGGTATCCCATGAACATGCATTCCAGAGCTCTAGGTTCGACCTTGTCTTGCCTAATATGAGCATATGCCACACAACCAAATACTCTCAGTTTGTCGAGACTAGGTGGATGTCTCGACCAAACTTCTTCAGGTTTCTCTATTCCCAAGGCCGTCGAGGGACATCTATTTATCAGTTAAGCTGCTGCCGAAATAGCCTCTGCCCAAAACACCTTCTTCAATCCAGCCTTAACCAACATGCATCTAACCCTTTCAAGGATTTTTCGATTGAATCTCTCAGCTAAGCCATTTTGTTGAGGAGTACCTGTTACAATCTTATGCCTTGCAATCCTAGACTCAACATAGTAAATGTCAAATGCTTCGTTGCATAATTCAAGGCCATTGTCGGTTCTCAACCTCTTAACCTTTCTGCCAGTTTGAATTTTGACCAGAATCTTCCAACTTTTGAAATTCTTAAGAGTTTCATCCTTCGTCTTCTGAATGAATACCCATAGCTTTCTGGAACATTCATTAACTATGGATAGAAAACATCTTGCACCTGAGTGTGAAGGATGCCTTGCAGGCCCCCAAAGACCAGCATGAATGTAATCCAGGGATCCATGTGTTCTTTGCTTGCCTTTATTAAATTTTGTCCTACAGGATTTACCAAATACACAAGATTCATAAAACTCCAACTTTTTGACTTTGTCACCTCATAACAGGTTCTGCTTTCACAAATCGACCAGGCCTCTTTCGCTGACATGACTCAATCTTATGTCCCATAATTCTGTCTTCGACACGTGCTTCGTGGATACAACATTTGTCGAACCACTTACAACCTCAACCTCAAGGGTATACCAACCTTGTTTCTTCATGCCTCTCAAGACTTCCTTCGACCCCTTCAAGACTCTTATGATACTTTTCTCTCCATGAAAAACATATCCCTTTCTGTCGAATTCACCAAGAGAAATCAAATTCCTCTTCAAATCAGGTACATACATGAATTCAATCAATAACCTTATTGACTCATTATGGAGCTTGAATCTCACAGATCCAATACTTGTAATTTTGCAAGATTTGTTGTTTCCCAGCAGCACTGATTCACCATCTTGATCACACAGCTCCTCAAACAATTCTATGTTTGGAGTCATGTGCCAAGTGCAACCTGAATCCATACTCTACTCTTTTCTTGAGTCGCCACTTGAAACCACAAGAACATTAGATGAGTCGAAGTCATCTTGAACAATGGTTGTGTTGCCATTACTTTCATGATCTTTCAGGCGTTCAGGGCACACCTTTCTTGTGTGACCCTCCTTCTTACAGTGATAACATCAAATACTAGATGTTTCGCTAATATAAGACTTCTGCTAACTTTTACCTTTCTTCTTGTCGAACTTACCATCCTTTCACAAAAAAATTTCCTTAACGACCAAACCTTCGCCCACCGTTGAAGGTTTATGTTCCTTTCGTTCATTTAAGTCATTAGAATACAAGGTTGATTGAACTTCTTCAAAGGCTAGAGACTCCCTTCCATATAAGAGAGTTTCTTTGAAGTGATCATGTGTTCTGGGAAAAGCACACAGCAACAACAATGCTTGATCTTCATCATCGATCTTCACATTAATATTTTCAAGATCAAGAATCAGCTTGTTTAACATATCCAATTGCTCAGCCAACACTTTGTCTTCACTCATCTTAAATGAATACAAAGCTTGCTTCAGATAGAGTCGATTCACCAGAGATTTGGTCATGTACAAACTTTCAAGTTTCACCCATAATCAAACAATCTTATTAGCAAGGCTCAACAATATTGCATTGTGTGCTTTCTCAATCATGCCCGTATTTTATTTTGCCGTTAGCGCAACGTCCATGGTTGCCTCTCCCTTCAACGCTTCCAAGCAACCCTGCTGAACCAGTGGGGCTTTCATCTTCAAGCACTACAGACCAAAGTCGTTCACTACGATGAACTTTTCAATCTCATACTTTGTTGAAGACATCTTCTCCATGCTCACCGCACCAATTTTTTGTGAATCAGATGTCTTTAAACAAAATATCAAAGGTTTCTTTATGATCAAGAAACACAAAAGTGTTAGGGTTAACAAAGAAAACAAGGTAAAATAACAAGAAACAACAAGAAACAACAATAATTAGTTATAAATCGTTATTCTTTCCTTACTCTTAGAACAAGATTACAAGTATACAAGAATAACAAAATAACCTCTCTCACTTGAAATTAGGATTTTATCTTCCTATTTTTCCTTGTGCCAAGATTGAGAAACTAGTATCCTATTTATAAGAAAAATAGCACACTAACCTAATGGGCTTTTTAACAATTACCCATTATAAGCTAACTAGAGTACAAGCTAACTTAAACAATTCAACATGCTAACATGCTAACAAGATCCAATTCAACAAGCAAGACCCAATTCAACAATTACCAATTATAAGCTAACTTAGGGTACAAGCAAGACCCAATTCAACATGCTAACAACTCTAGCAATATTGACTAATGCATGTTAGAACAAACTTCGACTACAACACGCGTTACTCTGACAGCAGAATGCGAACAAACTTCGACCTAATGCTTCATTCCTATCGAACCAGAAGCTACCCTTCAACGATACTAGAGTTCGATCCAATATCTCACAACATGTTTACCATATGTTGTTGGTAACAATTGGATTAAAATATCGTTCTAGAATAGGATATTAATGAGAATACTATTTTTATATAAAAATGATAAAAATAATCATTAGCTTTTAAATTAAAACTAAATAATTAAGATTAAAAACTCTTTAAAGAAACATGTGTGTCTCTTTAATTTAAATAATAAATGATAAAAGAGACACACATGTTCCTTAAATAATTTTTTTAATCTCATTCATTTATTTTTAATCTAACAACTAATGATTATTCTTATCATTCTCACATAAAAATATCATTCTCATTAAAAACGTCGACTCATGCCTGTTTGTTTATTTTTTGTAATATACACACGTGTTAAAACATAAATGTATTTATTTGATTTAATTGTGGTCTTAATTTAAAATATTTATGTAACAAATTTTGTGGTATGCAATTGTGTTTAATAATTTAATTTAATTTTTTATTAAATATATTAAAAATATAAAATAATATAACAATCTTATGTTTTATGTTATTTTGAATAGCATAAAATAATATTAGAAACAAAAATATTAAACTAATATCATAACTTGGATTAGAAACAATAAAATCCATAAAATTTATTTTTAAAAAAAAAGAGAAGTTTACTTTTTAACAAAGATGTCAAGACTATTTTTTTATGAAATACACTAAATAAATAATTATCAGCGACATGAGTTTTACGCCACAGAGATGAAAATCACGTCACAAACCTAAATTAACGTCGTAGTAAATCACAAGGCAATAGCACTTGTGTAAACTTTTTTATAACTTAAAATTCACGCCAAAATTTTTCCTCGTGATTTTCACATTGCAAAGTTTTGTCACGTGATTTTCACATTTCAAAATTCTGCTGAAATTCTGCTGTATAGAAGACCTTCAAATCAGGTTGATATAAATATCAATTTTGCGTCGTGTTTTCACGCCACTAAATTGAAAATTTATTACTAATTTGTGTCGTGTTTAGAGTTATTAAAATGGGATAGTCCATATCGATCGGTCCGCTAGACGCGAAAAATCATAGTGCTTGGACCTTAACATAAGAGCCTATATTTTCCAGGGTTTTTTAAGTCCAGTCCAAAAAAATCCACTGCCAATTAGGGCTAGCCCATGTGGACCATGGGTAGCCCCCATTAACCCCACATCACTATAAATTTTAAAAAATTATGTTAATACTTATATTGTCTTACTCCAAAATAAAACATTGATTTTTCTCACATCACTAAACTTTATCTCTATTCTATTCAATCTTTCTCTATTAAATATTATACATTAATATAGTCAACACTCTTTTCTCGTATTCTATTAGTTTCTCTTATGTTAAATATTCGAGTATTACTTTATACAATTTAGATATGTATTATATCTAAAAACACATTATAGTATTTATAAAAGATAATATAGTACTTAAAATGTATTATGTTTAAAATAATTTAATTTATAATTTTATTCATAATAAATATTATGATATATTTTTTTAATTTTTTATTAAAAAAAAACTCTATTTAGGGCCGAGTAGCTCGAAGCCCGTCTAGGGCATAGCTCGGGTAGTAATTTTTGAGCTCATATTAAAAATAGGCGTTTTTTGGCCCAACCCTAAAAATTCGAGCCCACCAGGGCCGATCCGTTTAGGACTGTATAGTCCATTTTGACAGCTCTAACCGTGTTAGCCATGTCGTAGACTAATTTTTTATTAAGAAAAATATTTAATAAATAATTAAAATACGAAACAAATAATTAAAAATTTATAATTTTTTTTAAAATAAAAAAATATTAATTTCAATTGATAATTAAAAATAATAATATTTTCAAATAATATTATTAATTAATATTAAAAATATTAATTTTAGTTATTTTTTGTAAAATATTTTTAATTATTTTCAATTAAAAATTGTTAAATTGAAAATAATTAAAAATATTTTACAAAAAATAATATTTAAAAGTAAAAAACAATAAAAAAAATCAATCAAAATCATTATGCTCATAATCATCCATAACTTCATCCACATCATCATCATCGTCATCATCATCATCATCATCATTGTCATCATCATCGTCATCCACATCACCCTCCATTGAATTATTTATTTGGCTCCCTTGTTGTGAGAGAAATTATCGCATTATTTTCTCCGTCTCAAATAGTCTCTTCTTCATTGCCTCCATTTGGGCATTTATCATCGTCTCACTTTATACTGCCTCGCTTCTCGCCTCTGTTAGCGTCAATTGTTTCACTACTTCCATCATTTGGGGTATCAATTGTTGTGGGACGTTTCTTCTCAATCTACAACTCTTTCAAATAATGTTATATTCCTTATTATATAGTTCCCGACCTAACATCCAACATGAAATAAACACTTTTTAGATCCTCTCTCGCCAATTACTAAATTCTAAATATAAAGATCCACACTATCATAAATCAAGTTTGAACCTATCAGAGTATATTGAGGATTTTAAACTAAAAATTCTACAAGAAATGTCTGATAGTCCTTCTACACATATAAGAACAAATTTAAATTAAATATACTTTAAACAATTAAGTTATATACAAGAATAAAATAATAAAATATAGCCATATAATTTTCACGCCACAAACATCATTAAACTAGTTGCCACATGAAAATCAAGTCACAACATTGCCATTATATATGAATATAATTTAAATAATTTATTCAAATACATGATTTATCATAAGTCCATTCTCCAATCCACAACCTCTTCAAATCATCAATTAAAGGATGTAAATACACATCAATTTCGGCTTTTGGACTCTACGGTCCTGGAATGAGGCAAGTTACAAACATGTATGGTTTTTTCATGCACACCTTAGGAGGAAGGTTGTAAGGGGTTACAGTAACTGGCCAACAAGAATATTCACTTTCCGACGCTTGGACATATAGAGTAAAACCATCAGAGCATAATCTAAGCCTCACAATTCTAGGTTCTACAAATCAGTATGTATTTGATCAAAGTGCTTCCATGCCTCGCCATCACATGGATGTCGCATAGTGCCATAACTTATTTTGTGTGTATGATGCCATGTCATTTGACTTGCACTATGCATTGAAGTAAACATTCTTTTTAACCTTGATATTATTAAAAGATGAAACATGCACTTCATTGCTACATGTTTTTGCTTACAATTAATGGTTTTACTGCAAACTTTATATCTTGGACTCTTATAGACCTTACGTTCCTCCAACTCTCCATCATTAGTACCAAACTCACTGTCATAAAACAACAAGTAACCAATAATGCAACAATCAATCTTTCTTACTTCAAAACCCAACTTCGACACCAACCTCTTTACATCATAAAAACTTATAGGCAAGTTATATTTCGTAGGAGTCGCATCCAACATCATTTTTGCAAAGAATTCTAAACACTAATCAAGAACATTCCAATATGACTTGGCGACCAATAATCTAACAACATTGACATTTTCAGTCTGGCGACCCCTCAAACAATGACGTATTAGGTTCTTTCAACAATTGATAAAATCTTTGCACTTCTTCATTCAAAAACTCTTCGCCATCAAAATCATCAGGTTCATCATAAGTCACATTCACCCCAAAGCATCGTCAATCATCTCATCTATCAGATTAAATTTTTCATCAGATTCCATATGCTATCGACTACTTGAAGCATTTGTATTAGCTTTCTCTGGTGTTCGAATCATAGTTATATAAGGGTTTTTGTTATCGTCTCCACATGGATTGTTCGATATCTTGATGCTTGCCTTTTAATAGTTTACTATTCAAAGAAAAAGAGTTTCAAATTTTGGTTTATAAATTGTCACGATTTTTAGTAGTAAAGCTTATAAATTCTAAAGTGTTTGTTTAACAAAGTATATTGGAAGTAGGTTTCATCTACCCTAACTTATATGTATTCTTTCAATTTGGCATGTGAAGTCGGATCCGATAAATATCATCGTGTATTCTCTCAACACAGTCTATCTCTAAAGCGGCGTCGTGAGAAATACTATATTCATCGCTACACGATCTCTCCATATAACAACCACTATAGTAAGCTTTAAGTTTAATACAAAGCGAATATCAACCATAGACCGATATTTCCAATTTATAAATCGAAAGATGAATATTTTAGGTCAAGTTTCATAAAACCTTTGTCTAGAATTTTACAAAACAAGAATGGATCCTTCAGAACAAAAGTATTTCTTATATATTAATCACCACTTGTTCACATACAAGGTCAATCAAAAGAAATACATAAAACTAAGGTAGACTACCTCTACCTTTGATATAAGGGAAATTAGCTACCCATAACCATGGTAGCTTGCTTTACAAGTAAAGAGAGAAGATGAATGAGCATCCACGTTGAAGAATCGAACTTGGATGTGAATCTAACTTCTATTTGCAAAATATCACTCTTTGGTGAAGAAATGCTGAAAAATGAGGTTTCTATGTGAAAAATGGGTTATGATTCCCAAAAAGTGTGAAAAGTACTTATATACTGCAACTAAAATCTACCAAGTTTGTCCAGCAAACTCATTCTTCGCCCAACGAGCTCTACTTTATGGCACCTGAACTGCCTATGAACAATTAAACTGCCTCTGAAGAAATATCTGAACTCGTCTAGCAAACTATTCTTTGCCCTGCGAGCTACTTCACTACAAGTTTGCACGGTGAACTTAAGGTCCTTTAGTTACTGCCTCAAATCTGGGATGGTTCGCCGGTCCTTCATTGTAACCTCTCCTAGAAAATATTCACTTCAAGTTCACCCAAAAAACTTAGTTCCCTTTTCTTTCTTCCTCTAATTTGATAGGGTTCGTTGGGGCTTTTCCTGTTGCTCGTCCAACGAACATTCGCTGGTTGTTCGCTCAACAAACATGCTAAAACTTCACATTTTCTTTGGCTTCCTTGTCAAATTACTTGTGTCTTACACTTTGATGTTTTATGCCTAAATCCTGCACAGTAACACACAAATCAAATTAACCAAAGGTATCTACAACATATTTGAAGAATAGCATGAAAACATGGGACAAATTCAACAAAACATAAAAATTGAGATGAAAAATGCCAATAAATATGGATCAAATTAAAGCATGTGTGGCATTCCAAAAACTCTCCCCAACTAGATCTTTTCTTGTCCTCAAGAAAAGTATTCATCTCATTGAAAATAAGAGGATTTGCTAAAGCATTTAATTCAACCAATAATGGATTTATGGCTCAAATTAAACAACAATTGCGCACAAGCAAGGTTCACCACTTCCTAGAATTGAACAATGAAAAAGAATTTAATTCTTAAACAACTATCGTGCAATGTTTCAAATAACAACTAAATATTTATGCTTGAATCACTCTAACACTCTTCTTCAAATAAGAATTAAGAAATTAACGCGTTTGCAACTGTGGGGAAATTTCGTTCACCTGAAAAGCAATGCAAATGACAATTTAATTCATACATTCATCTAATTAATCAAAATGAAATCATGGAATCAAGAAGATCATTGAGGTCTTTAAAGATTGTAGCATAGTTAAGTTCACATTAAAGGAACATATATAAGGCCATGGATTCAAAGTTATCAATACAAAAGAAACATTCACTATACAAGGTCATGTACACACTACAACTTCATCCAACACTTTCCTTTCTCAATTAGTCACCCTTCCAAACATCCTTTGTGCACATTATTCATTCTCTATTTTGTTCTCTTTCAAACAAGCATGCTTTTTTCGATCTTTCTTTTTCTTTTTCACATTCATATTTACAATTTTCTTTTCAATGCTCGTTTGAAAATTTTCAAATTTTTTTTAGTAACCTACCACTTTTCTTTTTACTCTTCCCAACTTGGTTTCAATCAAACCTCAAGTGAACGTTCTTTGCTTTTTATGGCAAGGAATACAATTTAAACAAATTTCAAAGGTTCATGAAATTTTTTTAGAATCCCACAAACTTCAATGATGAACTATCTTTCAAATTATGTACAAATACCAAGTTCATCCCTAAACTAGGATCTAACTTTTAAGCTCAAAGGGGTTATCCAATTCACACTACTCACAGAAAAGTTACTTTTTTGGGATATGGTTGTGCTCAATATCAACAAATTCCTTGATCATATCTAATGCTTCCACAAAATCTAAATAGTCACAAGATTAAGCATGAATCAAATGTATTAAACAAAGTTTATCAGTCATCCTATGCATATAATAAGCAATTGAGGTTTCTCACAAATTTATGGCTATTGAAATCTAAGTGAAACAAGCATTTAAACACTGTTGCAAAATGAAACAAAATTACATTTGCACAAAGAAAAAAATTCTTAAGCATTCTAGCATCATAGAAAGAGGTAACTATGTACCTTATTTTCATTCATGGTCAAATACTATTATCACCATCCAAACTTGGGAGAATCTTTATTGGATACTTTTAGCAAATAGCAACCAATCTAGAAGTTCTCGTGTTTAATCACCAAAGAAAGAAACATTTAAGTAGAATAAGCTATCAACAACCATAAAAACAAGAGACTACTATAACACTTGCCCCCTCCTTTTCAAAAAGGCCCGCCCTTAGGTCCATTACAAAAAAGGTAATGCAACAGTGCTACACAAAACATTACAAAAGTGTTGTAGCAAAAACTTGCCAACTTTCCAGAATTTGTCATGTATGTAGTGCGAACAATTATTCGCCTAGAAAACTTATTCACCCCAAGCTCGCATAGCGAACTCAGGGCGAACATGACAATAACTTCAAAAATTATGGTTTCTCAATTTGTTTTAGCACAACACTCTTTCATAATAATCAAACTAACAAATGCATTAAGAAAAAAAGAATACTCAAAATATTGAGGTGCCTCCAACAAGCGCTTTGTTTAACGTCGTTTGAGCTCAAAGGTCGAAAGCGACTCAAGGATCACCAAAACAAATTGTTCCCATATTCGTACTCTTTTGAATAGAGATGGACATTTGCATAAATTGGTTAAAAATTTCCTCAATATTTAAGCTTCCACCTTGGTTTTGTGGAGGTCGGTTGTAACTTTGATGCGGTTGACAATTAGACGAACTTGACTCTTGCTCTCACCCTCGTTGGTAACCTTGGCTATTACCTCTCGGTTGGCAGCCTTTGTTATTTCTTTGATATTCTGGTCTTGGTTGATAGCCTTGATTTTGGTTACCCGCATAATTGGCTTCTTCAACGACCGATGGACAATAGCCTGTAGGATGATCACCTTTGCACAATTCACAACTTGCAATTTGTTGAACTTTGTTGGGAACTTCTTGCATCTCTTTGATGTTTTGTGGAAGTTTTAAAATTTTCTTTGTCAACAACTCCGCTATTTGTGAAAGTAATTTATTTTGAGCAAGAATAACATCATTTGTTCCCTACTCGATAATTTCCAGTTTTCTTTGCTAAGTACTATGGTTGTGTTGACCTTGATGATCATTTAGTGTCATCCTATCAATAATAGACACTGCATCTTCCTCACTCTTTTACATTAGAGAACCACATGTCGTAGCATCCAAAACAGTTTTATGAACAGGTTGAAGTCTGTTGTGGAAAATGTACACTTGAGTCAAATCATCACAACCATGACCCTTGCACTCTCTCAGCATAGATTTGAGTCTCTCTCAAGCTTTGTTGAAAGATTCACTTCCTTCTTATGCAAATACCAAAATCGAAGTCTCGGTCTCCATAAATCTAGATTGAGGGAAAAATCGTTCAAGAAACCTCTCCTCCAAAACATTCCAATCTCTCACCACAAGAGTAGATTAGTCAAGATATCATTCTTTGCCTTCCCGATTAAGGAATGTGGGAATAGTCTCTTAAACAAAGATTCCTCTTCGACTTCCAGAGCTTCAATTGCACCCGCTATTTCATAGAACTTCGTGAGATGAGTAAACGGATCCTCATGGTCCTGCGAAGGGATTTTCATATAAAAGAGCTAGGATTCCCGTCTTCATCTCAGAATGACTCTCGTTGTGGGTGTTGCACGTAAACTGAGCATTGTGTATTGGCCTGTTAACACATGGGGTTAAATGTGAAGGTAGTGGTGGTGGTGGTGGATCTTTCATATTTGGTTTAACAATGGGTGTAGATGAAGAAGTTTCTCCGCACTCTCTTCTTTCTTTGGAAAGTTTCCTTCTACGCCTAGTTCTGCTATTAAGCTTCCGAGCAGTTCTTTCAATCTTAGGATATTATAGAAGTTGGTCTGCAGGTACACTCCCACGGATAAACATAATCTGTATGCTTAACCAAACAAATTAAATAGCACAAGAAAAATAAACAGGGGTAAGATCAAAGATCTTAAAATCAATAAACTATTGCAATGCTTGCAATATCACACCAATCCTCGGCAACGTCGTCATTTTGTTTAAATCGTTGTTATAGGTGGGTTTTTGTTATCATCTCCACAGGGATTGTCAGATATCTTAATGCTTGCCTTTCAATAGTTTACTATTTTAAGAAAAAGGGTTTCACATTTTGGTTCATAAATTGTCACGATATTTAGTAGCAAAACTTATAAATTCTAAAGTGTTTGTTTAACAAAGTATATCAAAAGTAGTTTTCATCTACCCTAACTTATATGTATGCTTACAAGCTTGCATGTGAAGTCGAATCCAATTAATATCATCACATATTCTCTGAAGATCGTCTATCTCTAGAGAGGCGTCGTGAGAAATACCGCATTCATCGTTACATGATCTCTCTATATAACAATAAATATAATAAGTTTTAAGTTTAATACAGAGCGAGTATCAACTATAGAAATATCTCTCCAATCTATAAATCAATAGATGAATATTTTAGGTCAAGTTAGATAAAATCTATGTCTAGAGTTTTACAAAGCAAGAATGGATCATTAAGAAATACATAAAGATAAGGTAGACTACGTCTACCTTTGATACAAGAGAAATTATCTACCCATAACCGTGGTATCTTGCTTTATAAGTAAAGAGTGAAGATGAATAAGCATTCACACCGAAGAATTGAATTCAGATGCGAATCCAACTTCTATTTGCAAAATATCACTCTTTCGTGAAGCAATGCTGAAAAATGGGGTTTCTATGTGAAAAATGGGTTATGATCCCCAAAAAGTGTGAAAAGTACTTATTTACTACAACCATAATCTTCCTAGTTCGCCCAACGAACTCATTCCTTGCCCGACGAACTCTACTTTATGGCACATGAAGTGCTTCTGATCAGTTAAATCTCCCTTGAAGAAATATCTAAACTCGCATAACAAATTGTTCTTCGTCCTGCGAGCTACTTCGCTACAAGTTCGCCCAACGAATATTTGCTTCAAGTTCGTTGGTCCTTCGTTGCTGCCTCAAATATGGGATGGTTCACTAGTCCTTTGTTGTAACCTCTCCTAGAAAATATTCGCTTCAAGTTCGCCCAGCGAACTTAGTGCCATTTTATTTCTACCTCTAATTTGAGAGGGTTCGTTGGGGCTTCATCAGTTGCTCGCCCGACGAACATTCGCTGTTGGTCCTTGCTGGTTGTTCGTCCAACGAACATGCTAAAACTTCAAATTTTCTTTGGCTTCCTTGTAAAATTATTTGTGTCTTACACTTTGATATTCTATGCCTAAATCTTATACAATACACACAAGTCAAAGCAACCAAATGTATCTCCAACATATTTGAAGAATAACATGAAAACACGGGACAAATCCAACAAAATATAACAATTGAGATGAAAAATTTCAATAAATATGGATCAAATTAAAGCATATTTGGCATTCAACATCTGGTACATTACTCAACAGTTCTTCTTCATAATATGTCCAAACCCAATAATTTTTAATGAAACTCCTTCTCTTCAAAAGATGTTCTACTTACTATGGGTCACTAATTATAGGCCTACATTCACATTAAAGACAAGAACATCTTACTTCTCTTTCACTTCAACAACATTCTTGAGCAAATGTCCACGTGATAAACCCTTTAATTCCTTCCTTGAAATTTGGTTTAAGTCCACATTTTCCTAGATACAGCCGATCGTACATCAAACTACGATAATACCAATGATATTTAATACTGCACATTTGTACAATCTTCCATTTTAATATATAATATATACTCACTTAATATATTAACTACAAATAAATTTTATACTATTTTGTTTTAAATAAACTTATATAATATATTCTTGACAAAACTAATGTCTAGGTCCTTTAAGTTATTCTAAAATATCAAATTAGTCCCTTAAGTTTTTTTTGGTAACGCTTTGATCCTTTTTAAAAAATCTATGTTACAATGAATTACAAACTTATATAGCATTTGAATTAGTTTTTCGCGCTGATCACGAATATGTAATTAGTTTTGCGTTTGATAGTGTAATTTGGTCAGATCATTGATTTTTCATTATGTATTTCGTCCATTCTTACTTGATTTTGATGAACCGTAACTTATTTGATAAATTTGATTGCATATTTTTGATCAACGCGAAAAATCAGTTCAAATGGTATATGAGTTTGCAATTTATTATAACGGAGATTTTTAAAAAGGGACCAAAGCATTAAAACGAAAACTTAAAGAAATAATTCGATATTTTAAAATAATTTAAAGTACTAAAACAGTAATTTTGTCTATATTTATTAAGATAAACATATAACATATAATACACATAACAATCATATATTCTATTTTTAAAAACTTATATAATAGATTCATACTATTTATTTTTTAATAAATTTACATAATATATTCTTTAAGATGAACATATATATATATATATATATATATATATATATATATATATATATATATATATATATATATATATATATATATATATATATATATATATATATATATATATATATATATATATATATATATATATATATATATATATATATATATATATATATATATATATATATATATATATATATATATATATATATATATATATATATATATATATATATATATATATAT
Organism: Lathyrus sativus; assembly: GCA_963859935.3. NCBI lineage: Eukaryota > Viridiplantae > Streptophyta > Magnoliopsida > Fabales > Fabaceae > Lathyrus > Lathyrus sativus. Next base: position 481,083,050 of record OZ012736.1, on the reverse strand, counting down.
ATATATATATATATATATATATATATATATATATATATTAACACATATAACATATAATACACATAATAGCCATATATTCTTCTTTTTTTAAATATCATTTTAAAAAAAATAATTACTTCATACTACTATGTTTTTAATAAACATATTATTCTTTTAATAAACATAAAATACAACTATTACATACTATTTTATTTTAAATACAAATATATAATATATTCTTTTTTTTAATAAATATTTTGCTTAAAAACATTATTATTCAGATTTTCAAAAATACAAATTATTATTATTGTGGTTTTTAAAAAAAAAATAATATATTCTGTTTTTAATTATATTTTTTATACGTGTATATTATATTCTATTTTAATTATATATTATAAAAATACAAATACAAATACAAATATAATATATTATGTTTCTAATAAAAAATAATAATATATTCTGTTTTAAATTAATATATTTTCATAATAATATATTAAGTTTTTATAAGAAAAAATATTTTATTGTTTTTGAAAAATATGTACATTATATTATTCTTTTTTAAAAATAATTATATAATATTTTTTTTAAAATTTTATTTTGTTTATACATATATAATATTCTGTTTTTAATTATATATTATAAAAATAAAAATATATTCTATTTTTAATAAAAATAATAGCAATATATTATATTTTTAATAAATCCATATTATCTTTTGAATAAAAATATAATATATTCTATTTTAAAAAAATATTATATTCCGTTTTTATTAAGAATATAATAAATTATTTTTTAAACATATTTAATAACGTATTAAAAAAATAAAAAATATTTTTTAATTTATTAAATTAATATTTATATTTTCAGATTAATAAAGTTTATATATTAAAAATCTAAAGATAGAAAAACCTAAATATATTAAAAACAACAACCAAAAATCAACAAATAATCTATACTACAAACAACCAACAACTCAATGATTATATATATATATATATATATATATATATATATATATATATATATATATATATATATATATATATATATATATATATATATATATATATATATATATATATATATATATATATATATATATATATATATATATATATATATATATATATATATATATATATATATATATATATATATATATATATATATATATATATATATATATATATATATATATATATATTGTCGCACCTCGAAAAATCACGGAGACATTTCGGAGAAACGACCCTCACGCGAAAGGCGCGGAAATGCGGATCGACAGAGTCGCCACCGAACTTTATTTTTCCCGAATAAACGGGAGAGGAAAATATCGAGAAAACCTCTTAAACCGAAAGGATAGGAACAGGGCTGTCGCAACCAAGTTCCAGGTTCGGGAGTCGGTTACGTGAAGGGAAGGTATTAGCACCCCTCACGTCCGTCGTACTCGACGGGAACCTCTTAAGGTAAATGTGGGGAGTGTTGTTTAGGTTTACTTATTTTCTTCTCGTTGTTAAAGGTGGGATTGGTAGGTTAAAAGGTTAAAGACGCAAAGGAGAGATGGGTGGTTAGAGGATAGGGTGCTCGCCAAGGATTGGGGCCCTTGTGCCTACGTATGCTCATTCGGACGAGAATGAGAAATCAGAGCGTCGTAGTTCGACTACGGGAGAGGATGAGGGAAATGGAAGATGGAGGGGATTGTGCTCGCCAAGATTATCGCAATCTTGTGCCTATGTATCTTATATTCAAGAATGAATAAAGAATCAGAGCGTCCGTAGTTCGTGGAGACGACCACGAAAATATGAAGTTTGAAATGGATTGAGAAATGAAAGAGTGACTGACAAGCAACCCAAGGGCATGCCTCAAGAGCTTGTCACTCAAGAATTCAAGGAATGTAAGATCCCACGAACTCAATTCTTTCAGGAATTGATTGAATAAGTTGAAGATAAAGAGTTGGATGTTTTGAAATCGAAAGAATGAACTAATAACAACTCGGGGGCGCGCCCAAGAGTTACTCATTTGAATATTCAAAGAATGCTAGATTCTAGGAATATCCCTCTTTCGTAAGTTTAAAAAACTTTTGTGAAAAGATCGAATCGAAAAATGGCATGCGAGGCCAAAGGAAGTTGGTTTGAAAAAGTCTCGACGACGTGTCGAGGATTTGATCGAAGATGGAACCGACTTGACGACGTGTCAAGGGTTTAGATGGTGAGAAACGATATTGGTCCCTAAGGGTGCCCCCAATATCGAAACCACAATGAATTGTGAAGGTGTGTACGAAATGTGGGTTGCGAATGCGTACGAGCATTCGACTTAGGAGAACGTTGGAAAATGTTTGAGTTTGAAAAAAGTCGAAAGGTTGAATGAATAACAACTCAAAGGGCGTGCCTCAAGAATTATTCACTCGAAGATTCAAGGAATGCTAGATTCCAAGAACCTCCTTCTTTCGAGGTTTGAATCGAAAAAGGTATTTTGAAAAAGTCGAAAGGTTGAGTGAATAATAACTCAAGAGCGTGCCTCGAGAACTACTCACTCGAAAATTCAAGGAATGCTAGATTCCAAGAACCTCCTTCTTTCGAAGTTTGATCGAGAAAATGTTTTGAAAAAGATTTTGAAACGAAACGCGGGTATGAAAAAGGTTGTGGTATGAGAGGTGAGAACGCAAGATTGGATTTGAAAATGACGATTGGTAAATGGGACGTCGGCCTCACAACCAATTAATCGGGGTATTATCGCGATGCTAGATCTTGACAACACCTTTTTCATTCGAAAATATTTGAATAAACAACGGAAATATCACACAGAATGCTAGATTCCTATGATATTTCTTTGTTCAAAATAGCGTACTAAACGAAAAGTAGAATGACATATTATCTAAGGTGCACACCTCAATAATGTTCGTCCAAAAATCCAAGAAGTGCTAGACTTCAAAGATTTAATTTGCTTTAAAAAAAGTACTCAAGGTGAGTCGAGGTTTGAATTTGAATTTTAAGCGTGTACACTAGCAAAGTGGGCTAGTCTTCTAAGTGACCAACTAGAAGTAGTTAATCAAATAGGTGTCACTGTAAGGAAGCCCAGGATTAAGCTTTAAAATGTTGTGTATGGTGATCGAAGGTCGATGGCGAGGCTTTGGAAGCACTCGACTTACATGGGTGGAAAAGGATTCGATAAATCGAGAGTTTATTATTTTCGAAAATGATTTTGAGGCATTAAAACATAAGTAAGAAGAAAAAGAAAAAGAAAACTATAAAAGCTATTACATTCAAAGGAGAGGGGTACCTTTTTATCGAAGGGGAGAAGACGGAACGACAAATGCGTATAAACGAGATGTGGTTTTGGAACCCCTTGATCTTAGCCCAAACATAGCTCACGTCGAATAAGGACCGGAAACGACAAGAGCTAGATCCGCACAAAATCGATAACAGAATGGTGGATTCAACTCTTCTTGAAGTTAGACCGTCAGCCAAGTATATCATGAAACATAACTCTCTTACAAGGCTTGTGTCGTGCGCGTGTTGTCGGTGCCGTTGAACCAGAATCTCGTAATTCTAGCGAGGAATTGAAACAGAGCCAAGTCTTCTCCGCTTCGCGTTGTTGCTGAAATACGGTCGTTGAATGCATTGCAGAGAACTCGCGGTATGCCGTTGTCATCGTAAGTATGAGGGGAACATGGCCGATGTTGTTGTTGAGTTGAAGTATGGTTTCCGCTGGAGTGCTCAAAAGATGAAGCTGGAGAGAACTCGTGGTGCCATTGTTACGTGTTGTGTCAAGTTGTTATCTAGCTAGAGCTGTCGATGATGAGGCGTGTTGTCTTTGAATCCTCGGACTACTATTATCACAATTAACCTCACCGCAAGGCTAGAGCTTCCGTCCTTCCAACCGATGTAAAAACTACATCAAAAAACATTTGAAAACCCAAATAAACTCAATAACCAAACTGATTCAAAAGATAAATGGGTTGTGTTGACTGCCGGATCTGTGAGAGAGAAGATAATGGTGAGGAAAATGATGGATTGACGGAGATGAAGTTTCGCGTAAGGGCTTCGTTGAGGGAGGTGAAGGTTTGATGATGGTGGCGGTGAAGGATTTGTGATTGAAACTTGGAAATGGTGACGGTCATACGAAGAAGAAGAGAATCATGGTAGGGGCTTCGTGAAGAGGAACGGTTTAAGGGAGGAAGGAAACGGTGAGTTAGCGACCATTAGGGTTTTCTAGGATTGGGGTCGGCGGCGTTTTTCGTGAGGGGAATATGAACAGTCCCCGAAAATTAGGGTTCTTCCTCAATGATTTCCCCTTTCCCTTACTTATCGTGTCATGTATGGGCCTCCAATACTGGGCTTCTGCTTCAATCCAATTCTGATTCTTTTCAAATATGTTTCCTTTTTTTTAATTCTTTAATTAGTTAATAATAAACCAAATGCTATCGATATAAACTAGTAAATACACTACTAATTAACTTGATTAAATATCAAGTACATATTAACAATAACAAATAAATATTAAAAATGTATAAAAACAAAAATATAAGAATATTATTAATTCCTATTATTAACACTTAACTAAAAATTACTATTAAATAAATATTAAAAATATATAAAATAAACTAAAATTTATAAAAAGAAAAGATAATTATTAAAAAAAATATTATTAGTAATATTTAAAAATGTTTAAAAAAATAATATTCACAAAAAAAAGGTCTTAGGCCACGTGCACTATGCCAAAAAAGACCTTTAGCAGCGCTTTTTTTGACCTTTAGCAGCGCTTTAAAGCGCTGCCTAAAGTGGCGCTGCTAAAGGTAAAGGCAGCGCTTTTTTTGTGGAAAAAGCGCTGCTAAAGACATCACCTTTAGCAGCGCTTTTTTACCCCTTTAGCAGCGCTTTTTAAAGCGCTGCCTAATCTCCCCCCCCCTCCCCCCCTTTAGCAGCGCTTTATTAAAGCGCTGTCTTAGACCCCCCCTATAGCAGCGCTTTATGAAAGCGCTGTCTTAGACCCCTCTTTCCCCACCTATAGCAGCGTTTTTTTAGCAGTTTCTCTGTCCCCTTTAGCAGCGCTTATACATAAAAGCGCTGTCTAATGTGCACGTTTTGAAAAAAAAAAATTCCTGATTAATGGCATTTTTTATATATTTTTCAATAAACCTGCTTATATTACAATACCTGCTTATATAATTTAGCCCTTTATTTCAGCACTTTGCCTTTATATACACAATTCAACACTTTGGCATTATGTGCACAATTCAACACTTTGGCATTATATGCACAATTCAACATCACAAATTATATACAATTCCACTTTAATATATATAATTCAAAAGCTTCACAATTCAACATCACAAATTATATACAATTCCACTTTAATATATATAATTCAAAAGCTTCACAATTCAACATCACAAATTATATACAATTCTCAACTCGAAATTCAACATCACAAATTATACAATTCTACTTTAATTTCTTCCAATCTTCATTGCTGGCCATAATATACCTGTAATTCAGGAAAACTAAAGTATCAAATGAATGACATTCAAATATGTAAATAAGAAATATATATATATATATATATATATATATATATATATATATATATATATATATATATATATATATATATATATATATATATATATATATATATATATATATATATATATATATATATATATATATATATATATATATATATATATATATATATATATATATATATATATATATATATATATATATATATATATATATATATATATATATATATATATATATATATATATATATATATACACACACACACACACATAAGAAACGTATAAATAAGAAATAATATGTTATTTTATTGAATGAGACAATATGTAATTTTACAAGTACCTTTAACATCTTTTTCTTTTTTTAGTTCGAAGGTGCTTTACTTGTCTCTTAACAACACGGACGGATGGATTGATCCAAATTCCCTCGCTATGATCATTTCTAATATATGATTCGTCTGCTATAATATTCTCATCTGGATCATCCCTAACATAAGATTCATTCTCAACATCAACCTCCCCCTTTTCTCCAATGTTATCGTTGATTACTTTGTTGGAAAAAAGAACTATAGACCATTTCGTACTTTTCGGATCAGTGACATAGAACACTTGTTTAGCTTGCGTGGCTAGAATAAAAGGCTCATCTTTGTACCCCACCTTATTAAGATCCACTTGCAAAAAACCTGACTTATCCATACATATGCCACTATTACTTTCAACCCACTTGCATCCAAAGATAGGAATCTGAAACTTCTCATAATCAAACACCCAAATGCGCTCGATTACCCCAAAATACGAGGAAATGTGCATTGATTCGGCAAGCACAGTGACACCACTATTTTGCATTGTACTTTTATCATCTTGCTCCTTGGTATAAAATGTGTATCCATTAATTGCGTATGCGCTATAAGAAAACACATGCAAAGTTGGACCATATGCTAAACATCTCAACCTTTCTGTTATTGAAGCGGGATCAGAATAAAACTTTGAATAAATATGCTATTTGAACCATGTTATAAAACTTCGATTGTGCTCACGTACTATCCAATTTTCATTTCTATTCAGATTTAAACCTCGGAGAACGTCCTTGTGCAATTTAACGTACTGCTCAACCTCAATGTCATTGTGCAGAACATATAAATGCACTTGCTCCCGTTCATCCCTTGAAACTGTCACAACTTTATTTCCAATTAACTGTTTACCTACTACTTTTTCAACAACATCAGATTTTGGGAGGCCAATGGATTGAACATTGGACAAATATTCAGTACAAAACTCAATAGCTTCTTCAACAATGTATCGTTCAACAATACATCCCTCTGGTCGACTTCGATTTTTCACATACCCTTTCAATATTTTCATATAACGTTCAACTGGATACATCCATCTCATATATGCAGGTCCACACAGTTGTGTCTCTTTCACGAGATGCGCAACTAGATGTACCATTATGTCAAAGAATGACGGAGGAAAATACATTTCAAGCTCACACAAAGTAATAATTATATCTTTTTGCAATGTTGGTAAGATCGCAGGATCGATCACCTTACTACAAATAGATCTGAAAAAGAAACACAATTTTGTTATTGCGCCTCTCACTTTTTTTGGCAAAATAGAACGTATACCTATTGGTAGAAAGTGTTCCATAAGAACATGGCAATCATGTGTCTTTAAACTCTTTAACTTTAGGTCTTTCATAGAAACAAGTCTTCTAATATCTGAAGAGTATCCTTCTGGAACTTTAACTTCACTAAGAAACTTACACATTATCTTTTTCTCCTTTCTAGACAAAGTATATGCAGCAGGTGGTAGATAAGTGCGATTTCCTTTCTTCTGGGGTCCTATTTCATTTCTTATTCCCATTGCTACCAAGTCTTTTCTTGCTTTAAGGCCATCCTTAGACTTTCCTTGTATATTGAGTAACGTACCAATAACTCTTTCAAATACATTTTTTTCAATATGCATAACATCAAGAAAATGTCGTACATACAACGACTTCCAATACGGCAACTCAAACAAAATTGACCTCTTCTTCCACCCACGCGTGGTAAGCGTATGAGCAAAAGGATTGCCAAACTGAGTACTCACATCTTTCACCTTTGCAAAAATTTGATCGCCGGTCAATGTAGGTGGTGCTCTACGTTGTTCTGAATTTCCATTGAATTCTTGTCTCCACCCACGGTACTGATGATTAGAACTTAAGAATCTACGATGACCAAGAAAGACATTCTTCTGACCAAATTCCAACCGCGTCCAATCTGTGTTTTCTTCACATATAGGACACGCACATTGACCTTTAATGCTATACCCCGATAGATTTCCGTATGCTGGGAAATCATTAATTGTGCCAAACAACATGGCCCTCAAATTAAAACTTTCTTTCCTATATCCATCATAAACCTCCACACCGTTCTCCCACAAACTTTTTAAGTCTTCGATTAAAGGTGTCAGGTATACGTCTATGTCGTTTCCTGGTTGTTTAGGGCCAGAAATTAACATAGATAACATCATGTACTTACGCTTCATACATAGCCATGGAGGTAGGTTATAAATCATAAGAATTACAGGCCAGGTGGAATGAGATATACTTTGCAGACCGTGCGGATTCATTCCATCAGTCGATAATGCCAAGCAAAGGTTTCTAGCTTCTTCTCCAAAATCAGGATAATCATTATCAATTTTCATCCACTGTGGTGAATCTGCCGGATGTCGATACTTCCCATCTATAATTCTATCATCTGCATGCCAAGTAAGGTGTTTCGCATCTGTTTCACTACGAAACATGCGTCTGAATCTCGGAATTATAGGAAAATACCATAAGACTTTTGCTGGTGACAACTTCTTCTTATACTGAGATACACCGTATTTAGGACACTCGTTTAATGATGCATACTCATTTCGAAACAAAATGCAATCATTTGGACAAGCATGTATCTTATCATAGCTCATACCAATAGAGCATAACATTTTTTTAGCTTCATAGGTTCGATTGGGAAGAACATTATCCTCCGGAAGCATCTCTTGAAGTAGGGCTAACAACTCTGTGAAACTTTTATCCGACCATCCATTACCCGCCTTTAAGTTGTACAACTTTAATACCGCAGACAATCTTGTGAAAGTAGTGCAACCTTTATACAACGGCTTCTCTGCATCGCTTACCAACCTCTTAAACATCTTTGGACAATCTTTAAGATCTTCTTCAAGTGCTTCTGCAATATCTTCGACTCGATCACAATCGTATGTATCCCTACCATTGTCCTTTGAAGTAGAGGTCGTATTGTTCTGGGGTTCAACATTCTCGTTACTTATCTCACCGTGTAATGTCCAACATGTGTAACTTCGATCAATTCCATGTCTCATTAAATGAGATTCCAACTGAACCGCGTCAATTCGACGTCCATAACAGCAACCTAAGCAAGGACATGTGATCCTACTGGGGTCTTTGGCGTGTTCAACAGCAAACTTAACGAAGTTCGATACCCCATTCTCGTACTCTTTTGACAATCGATTAACAAACATCCAATTTTTATCCATACTATGAAAGTTAGGCAAAAACAGAGAATACCTGTAAAGAAATCACTACTTCTAAGAAAGTTGTACAGTAGGATGCTTGGAAACAATCACAACCTTGCTCTTCTCAGGTAACCCCTATAACAGACAATATATACATTTTATTAAAATCATATTAATAATTAACCAAAACAAAAAAACTAGATAATCCAACAAAACAAATCATATTAAAAAAAAGTAGATATACTATAATAAACTATTCTACTATTAAAGCATACTTTCATTAATATGATTTTAAACTATTCTAAACTATTTTATAATGCTCAAAATGACATGGACTAAATTAAAACATACTCTCATAAATGGTGGAAATGGACTAAATTATTCTAAATCATACTCTCAAAAATGGTGGAAATGGACTAAATTATTCTAAACTATTCTAAACTATTGCATTAATATGATTTTAAACTATTCTAAATTATTAAAGCATACTCTCAAAAATTTTGGTAATGGACTAAATTATTCTAAACTAGTTTATAATGCTCAAAATTCATTGTGGCATTTCAACAAACACCTTGCATACAAAACTCAAGCCAATATCAAAAGAGTAATGCTTATCAATGGTATCAACAAAAACAAGTCAATAACTCAGAAAGAAGTAGCACTAACATCATCTAATCCAAAAAAATGCAATACTAAGACAATAATCCATAAAAATGCCGTAACAGTCGCGGATTTACCGTAACGGTGGAGGAGAACGAACGGTGAACGGCGGCGAAAGGGAACGGCGAACGGCGGCGAAAACAAATGGAAGACGGCGGCGCAAACGGACGGCGACGAAAGCTTCAACGGAGGGCGAAAATGGAAGATAGGGCAATGGAGAAATGAAGAAACGAAGAAGAAAACGAAAAAACGCGTGTTCTGTTTCGTTTACAATTCTGGAGGGTATATAAAAATTATTATACTAATACCTTTAGCAGCGCTTTTTAAAGGCCTTTAGCAGCGCTTTTAAAAGCGCTTTCATAGGGTGCATTAGCAATGACATATAGCAGTGCTTTATAAAAAAAGCGCTCTCGTAGGGTCCCCTTTTAGCAGCGCTTTTAAAAAGCGCTTTCTAAGGGTCCCCTTTTAGCAGCGCTTTTTAAAAAAGCGCTGTCTTTGGTAGGTAATTTTTTTCTTTTTTTTTACTGACTATTTAGTAGCGCTTTTTTTAAAAGCGCTGTCTTTTGTGCGCTGCTAAAAATCAATTCTGGCGTAGTGGTGTCTCACTTTAATTGGCCAAAATAATATAATTCTGCAAAATCAACCAATTGTGAGCGGACACGTGTCTAAATAATGAAAAATTAACCAAACAATGTAAAACAGAAAATAAAACCGAAAAAAGTGAAAATATTAAAAAATGGGTAGGACAAATATAGGGTATGACATATATATATATATATATATATATATATATATATATATATATATATATATATATATATATATATATATATATATATATATATTAAAATCTTAAGAAAAAATATAATACCTTCAATACCTCTATGAAGAAACAACAATTTTGCACAATCTTTGAGTCTTAGATGAAGCTCTTGAGTCTTGACCATGATTTTATATATTAAAATCTTAAGAAAAAATATAATAGCTTCAATACCTCTACGAATAAACAACAATTTTGCACAATCTTTGAGTCTTAGATGAAGCTCTTGAGTCTTGATGAAGGTCTAGAATGTTGAGCAAAAAATTAATTAACACTTAAAAGAAAGGAAAATCAAGAAGATAGTTAACATGAATAAAACAAAAGTTAACATGAAAAATCAATACCTTCAACTTAAATTAGAAGAAGGTAAAAATTGAAAATCAAATGAAATTTTAATTTGAATAAATGGGTGGAAGAAATGGAGGTGAAGTTTGAAATTCATTGAAAATGAGAGAAAGAAAGAAGAGAGAAATTTGGAAACAGTGAAGACTGAAATAGTGGAAGTTGGGGCATTAAATATCCACCTTAACATCGTGTTATTCAGATCGCAAATTAAAAAAGTACTTGTTGGTTAGCAACATGAATAACACGTTGGAACCATTGCAGTGTCAGAACGGTCATAATCGTTGCGATGTGAATTACACATCGCTACATAAAAGTTGACAGACAACACCTGCATCCCATCAATAGGTTAGGTCAAACTTTTTCTCTAAATTTTTTTATTTTCTAAAACTCGTTTCCAACGTGTTTTTCATTACACAACTCAATTTTTGAAATTTTCAAAATTCAACCCTTTTGAAACCTGGCGTCTTTATTTATTTTTATTTAAAATAAGAGGTTGAAACATGTTTTCCACGTCACAACAATTTTTTAAATAAAATTTCAACTTCTCTCCACGTGATAACCTGACTTTACATTTTTATTACTTTAAATATATAGAGACGTGATAAACACGTTGAAACAACCTTTTTTTTTGCCACGTGTTTATCCAATCGCAAAATCATGTTGCTGGATGAAGGAATTCTTGTAGTGACTTAGTGACTATGGAATGAATACAGAGGTGGCAAGTACTTGTATGAAACCATTTTTAATAAAATTATTGTTGGAAATTATGGACAATCAATGCCTATGAGAGCGTTTCAATATGACAAGAAAATATTCAAATGAAGATTAATTTCTGGATTCACAAATAGGCAACACTTGTGAAGTGTTGCATTAGGTGTGAATTTGGGAATAGGCAACACTTCGTGAAGTGTTGTAGAAGTTGAAACAATACAACCTTCGAAAATTGTTGTTGTAAGCAAAACAGTGCAACATTTAGTAAAAGTGTTGTTGTAGGTGAAACAGTGCAACATTTGAAAAGTGTTGTTGTAGGCGAAACAGAGCAACATTTGAAAAGTGTTGTTGCAGGCGAAACATTGCAACATTTAGTAAAATTGTTGCTGAAAATATGTGTTTCATCAAGAGTCGCAACCTTACAAAATAACACCACTTAAACCTATAAATTGAGCAATCTGGATTCATAAAAAATAGATTAAAAAATTATGCATACCCTTCACATGATTCCAAACACTCTTTTGTGCATTTGAATATTCATCTATCTTATGCAGATTCGGTTATAAGGCTGAATTATCTTAGGTATTATTGCATTTAAACTCTAAGACTATAAGAGAGTGCTTGAAATAATTTTAAGGAAAGTGACACCATTCACGATTTTAGCCTTGTTCCAATTCATTTAAATTAATTTTATAAAAATCCTAAAAGTATTTTAAATAATAGAAATAGTGGTTTCTATAAATTGTGTATTTAGAGATGATACTCTAACCAAGAAATTCAAAAGATTCTTGAGAAAAGAATGCACATAATAAATGAGTTAAAAAGAAGTACCAAGAAGGAAAGTTACTTGCTTTGAATGCGAAGAAATTACACATGTTAAAAATGAATGCCCTATACTTCAAAAGAAGAATACATTCGAGAGCAAGAACAAAAGGTATAAAAAACTTATTCTAATAAAAAGATGTCAGGATTTTATAAGTCACGTTCGTTGTACTTTTTATTTTAGATCTGGTTAATCGACTTAACAAAATTGTTTGTTGTTTGAAATTTAAAAAATTGTTTGAAATTCAAATAATTTTCTAAGTGTTCATTCTTTTCCAAAAATATTGAAACTTTGTGTATAACTTTAAAATCATTCATAAAAGTTTCATAATATTTTTTTGAGCATTTAAGGTTCATATATTATTGAATTGTAAATTGAAAGAGAAGTTCAATTGTCTATTGAAATTTATTAAATAACAACTTCATATATTCAAATTTGTTCAAGTATTATAATTGATCACCAAGCGTGTGGTGATTTAATTTGTAAGGAAAATGTGTGTACTTTCTAAAAGTATTTGCAAATAGAAAGTGGTATATTTTCTATTTGTTGGAGAAAGATCATTTGAATTGGTTTGATTCAAGTTCCACTATAGTTTTTGGTGTATTTGTGAAATCAAGGAAGTAGTGACTTCAAGGGACATCTCATTTTAGATTTTATCCAAGAAGAAATGGATTCAATAATGTCAAACCATATTTTGGAAACTTATCGATCTAACTAAAATATCAAGGCCCATTGGATGCAACTGAGTGCTTATAAGGAAGTATCCTAATGATGATACACTAAACACGTACATGTATATAGTAGTAACCAAGAGTTTTAAAAAAAAGAAAGGTGTTGATTATTTCAAAACATATGCACTAGTAGTAAGAACGATGACAATTAGAGTATTGTTTGCATTATCTTTTTTGCATAACCTAATAGTTCCTGAAATGGATGTCAAAATAACATTCCTAAATAGAGATCTCGATGAGGAGATTTACATGGAGAGGCTAGAAGGTTATGTGGAAATGAACACAAGGTGTGCAAGCTTGTCAAATCTTTGTATGGATTAAAACAAACACCGAAATAGTGACATAAAATGCTTGACTCTGTCGTTGAAAGATTCACCAACTAATGAAGACATATAGCTTATCAGGATATTTTTCAATCATTATCAAAACAAGAATTCAAATAGTTTGTCATCACCAAAATTAAGGGAGATATTGTGAAGAATACATCTAATATCTAGTTTAGTTTGATGAAGATAAATATTATCAAAGAAGAAAATGTTCGAAACTGTCATGCACATCAATAATGAAGTTGATCAAGAAGGTTAAACATAGAAGTTCAAGTGATTACTTGAGACAAGTGAACATTAATAAGGTACTCATTGCAATTTATATTATACTACTTTAAATTGCTTATAATCGCATCTCTCACTTCATCTAAAACCTTTCTTGCATCATCATGCATGATTATCTAAAAAGACTATTCATATAATTCTTCATGACATGATATTCCTTTGTCTCTATGTTGATTACATGTTTATCATCAACAATGAGATGAATGGAATTTTATAAAAAAAAGAGGTTTCTAACTTCCACATTCAAGATGAATGATCTTGGACTAGTTGACACACTTTTGGGGATCAAAATAAAGTGAAATAGTGGGGGTTATAAACTTAGTCAAACACATTATATGTTGAGAAAGTACTTGACAAGTTCAAACACTTATATTTCAAGAAAGTGAGTACTCCATTTGATCCTAATGTCAAACTTCAAAAGAATGATGAAAATGTTGTGGCTCAATTGGAATATGTAAGTGCATGCAATGTACTAGACCCAACATAGAATTTGAAATTAGTAAAATGAACAGATTTTACTAGCAATCTAAATGGTGGGCATTGGAAAGCCGTTATTAGGATTTTTAGCTATTTTATGAAAACCAAAATCTTGGTCTCCATAATGGTAGATTTCCTTCCTGCCATATTAGAAAGATATACCGATGTGAGTTGGATATTAAGTGTTGAATATCATAAATATGCATTTGGATGGATATTTACACTATTCGGGAGTGCATTTTCTTGGAAGAGCAAGAAACATATGTGGATCACTCTCTCAACCATAGAATCAAAGTCCGTGGCTCTTGCTTTAGCTGGTGAAGAATTCGAATGGCTGAGGGACTTTTTGTTGGAAGTTCTATTTTCTAAAGACAATGTTTCAAAGGTGTTGATACATTTTGGTAGTAAAGCTAATTTACATAGAGTATATAAAAAGTGTATATCAAAAATTCTAGGCAAGTAGGACCTAGAAATTCTTTCATGAGAAAATTGATTAAGGATGTAATAATTTCATTCACATATATATGATCGAGCTATAATTTGGCTAATCCATTTACTAAGCCACTGACTAGAGACTTAGTAAAAACAACCTCGAGAGGAATAGGGTTGAAACTCCTTGAATAAGAGTTTTGACAGGGGTGAAAACCCAATCTTACGTTAACAGAACATTAACCTTAAGATTCAATGGATAAGAACAAGTCGTTGATTTGGATGTTTGTCAAAATTTTGTGATAATATTGACCTTTGAAATGAGGGTTGAGTTTTCATTGAAACTCTTAATGAAGTTGTTCGAATCGTAGTTAAAGGGGGGGGGGGTTGTTATCGTCTCCATAGGGATTGAGGATATTTTGATGTTTGCCTTTCAACAGTTTATCGTTTTAAGAATAAGGGTTTTCAAAGTTTTGTTCATAAAATTGTCACATATTTAGTAGCAAAACTTATAAATTCTAAAGATTTTTGTGAACAAAGTATATCAAAAGTAGTTTTTATCTACCCTAACTTATACATATTTTTCAATCTTGCATGTGAAGTCATATCTGATTAATATCGTCACTCATTCTCTCAACACCGTCTATGTCTAGAGTGACGTCGTTAGAAATACCGTATTCATCGCTACACGATTTCTCAATATAACAACCAATATAGTAAGATTTAAATTCAACATAAAGAAACTATAAACCATAGACCAATTTCTTCAATCTATAAATCGATATACGAATATTTTAGGTCAAGTTTTACAAAATCTATGTGTAGAGTTTTACAAAACAAGAATGAATCATTAAAAACAAAAATATTCATCATATATTAATTATCACATGTTCACATACAAGGCCAATCAAAAGAAATACATACAAGCTAATGGTAGGCTATCTCTACCTTTGATACAAAGGGAATTAGCTACCCATAACCATGGTAGCTTGCTTTACAAGTCTTGGAAGAAGATGAATGAGCATCCACGTCGAAGAATCAAACTTGGATGCGAATACAGGTTCTATTTGCAAAATATCACCTTTGGATGAAGAAATGCTGAAAAATGAAGTTGTAGTGTGTAAATAAGGGTTATGGTCCCCAAAAATAGTGAAAAATACTTATGTAGTACTTTTAGAATCTGTCATGTTCGCACTACGAACCATTTCTTCACTCAGCGAGCACCTTCTTAGGCACTTGAAGTGCCTCTAAATAGTTAAACCGACCCTAAGAAATATCTGAAGTTTGGTGTGTGAGCAGTTCTTCGCACTATGAACTATTTTGCTACAAGTTCGCACAACAAAGTTAGGGTCCTTTAGCTACTAACTTTAGTCTGGGATGGTTCATTGACCTTCGCTGAGACTTCACCACAGCGAACATCCGCTGCTTGTTCACCCAACAAACTTACTACCCTTTTCTTACTGCCATCTTTCTGAGATGGTTCGTTGACATTTCGTCATTAGTTCACACAACGAACATTCACTGGCACTTCTCGCTGGATGTTCGCACATCGAACATGCTGAAATTCTTCTCTTCCTTTTGCTTCTTTGTCCAATTGCTTCTGTCTTACACGTTGATGTTTTTATGCCTAATTTCTACACAATAACACACAAATCAAAGCAACAAAAAATATTTGCAACAATATTGAAGAATAATATGATATCATGGAGTAAATCCAACAAATCAATGCAAAAGAGTTGAAAAATGTCAATAATAAATGATCAATTTAAAGCAAATTTGGCATTCAACAGAAGTTCAATACCGAATGTATGTTTCTCATAGAAAATAATATAATATGAACTTCACCTATGTAAATTTTGTGATGACGTCGTCTCAAAGTGAGAGTTGGGGTTTCTCTCACATAAAGT
Organism: Lathyrus sativus; assembly: GCA_963859935.3. Taxonomy (NCBI): domain Eukaryota; kingdom Viridiplantae; phylum Streptophyta; class Magnoliopsida; order Fabales; family Fabaceae; genus Lathyrus; species Lathyrus sativus. Next base: position 481,066,523 of record OZ012736.1, on the reverse strand, counting down.
TAATGAAACAGGAAAGGATATGACCATAAATGAGTTTTAGGCGTGATATGTAGGGGAAAAACCCTTAAAGAATGTGTGTAAGGTAACGCTAATCTAATCATATGGATTTATGATTTAAAAGCATTTCTACCTGACATTCCGACTAGACTTTGCATTTTTCTTACTAAAGTTAAGTTTTAAATCGAAAGATACCTAACTGTATTAACATTCTTTATACCTCCGTTTCTGGAATTAGACTTGTCATTGTTAGAATAAGTGGGGGATTGTTGGAAATTATGGGTAATTAATGCCAATGGGAGTGTTCTAATATGACAAAAAAATATTCAAGTGAAGATTAATTTTTAAATTGAGAAACAGGCACCACTTGTGAAGTGTTGCATTAGGTTTGAATTGGGAAATAGACAATACTTTGTAAAGTATTGCAGAATGTGAAACAGTACAACCTTTGAAAATTATTGTTCTAGGCGAAATAGTGCACCCTTGGTAAAAATGTTGTTGTAGGAGAAATAGTGGAACGTTTGAAAAATGTTGTTGTAGGAGAAACATTGCAACATTTAATAAAAGTGTTGCTGAAAGTGTGTATTTCATCAAGAGTCGTAACTTTAGGAACAACACAAGTTTGTCCTATAAATTGAGCATTTCAGATTAAAAAAAATAGATTAAAAAATTGTGCATACTATTCACATAATTTTAGATACTCTTCCCTACATTTGAATCTTCACCCGTGCAAATTCAATTAAAAGATTGAATTATCCTAGATATTCTTGCGTTTCAACTCTAAAATTATAAGAGAGTGTTTGAAATATTTTTACGAAAAATAACATCAATCATGATTCTAATCTCATTCTAATTATTTAAATTAATTTTCTAACATATATAATGAATGAAAATAAAAAGATAAATGTTAGCAGAGCACAAATAAGGGTATACCTTAATTTGAACGCCAAACTCTAAAGCATGCATTCCACAAATTCAACAGCGTATACAAATTAGTTCTTATAGAATCACTATTCCAAATGAATGAGCACCAAGGAGAATCTGTAAAAAACTAAAATAGAATCAATTGCTCACACAAATAAAAACAACAGTTAGCAGAATAACTATAAAAGTAATAAAAGTCACCTCACAACCATAATCGTAAAAAATAAGAAAAAACTTTAAGGAAGTTGCATGTCACATATTTTTAAATTGAAAAAACTTTAACATATGTTTATTGTTCTTTTCCTCGCATATTCTAAAAAAATTGACTTTTTGTGATATTAAAAAATTATCAATAAAAATTAATAATTTATAGGTATATGTCTGTAGAATTTTGAATGACATTCACCTTTAACTTTAACTATAAAAGGGTGTGGTGTGACACCAAATTGAATGTTACAATAATTTCTAACTACAACCAAACTTTTTTCTACCATTGTAATGAATGCCATTGTACACTATATTAGTATTATAAGTAATAGAACTATACTTACAGATTATTTTATTTTAGCTGTCACTAAAACATCAATAGATAATTTTTATTATATCAAAATATAATAAATTTATAAATTCACTTTTTAATAATATTGAAAATATTACTATTACTAAAATAAAAATTACTCATTTAAAATATTTTCAAATATATTTTGAACCATGACAAAACTAAACAACTAAAATTAAACTATTATACTATTTTCATTTAAATTCAAATAGTTTAATATAGAAAGTTTTATTTCATATTACATTAATAAAAACTAATTACAAAAGAAATCATACACTTAGCATCTTAGTATACATCTAATTTCTTGTTCCTATTTTCTATATTTGAATTTTCACATAAAATAAAATAAAAACTACATATGTTAATGTATTCACAACTTTGAATGTTCTTCTATCTTCACTTTCACCTTCATGTCTCTACATCTAAACTCATCTAAATTGTTCCTAAAATAATAGATAAGTATTGATCAAAATTTAGAAATTATGTTAGTAGAAATATATTGTGTTGAAATACATATAGACACTATTAGCATCTTAGTATACATCTAATTTCTTGTTCCTATTTTCTATATTTGAATTTTCACATAAAATAAAATAAAAACTAGATATGTTAATGTATTCACAACTTTGAATGTTCTTCTATCTTCACTTTCACCTTCATGTCTCTACATCTAAACTCATCTAAATTGTTCCTAAAATAATAGATAAGTATTGATCAAAATTTAGAAATTATGTTAGTAGAAATATATTTTGTGTGTTGAAATACATATAGACACTATTATTAGTCTTATGTAAGAAAAGTCTCGCTATTTGGAGATCATTCAGTAACGAATCAACTTTTAAGGTGATTTCTTTAAAAAGATAAAGCACATAATTTTAGTTAAACAAGACGAAAATGTTCAAGGAAAAGTTTAAGTTAAAAGCATAGCAGTGACATGGGGAATGAAAGCTTTACCATGTTGAGGGGAATTTATTGTGCAATGTGTTGCAGGTCTTTGTGCCTAAAACCAAACACTGCAATCTATCCAACCTGAGCCATTGCAGTTCGTTAAAAATAAAAAGTGAAGAAAATACAACATCTCAGATGATGTACTTTATGATTTACAAACAATGACTAGTTATGATAAAAGTCCATAAAATAGATGATGAAGTAAAGTTGTGACAAATGAAATATAAGAAGAACTCACTAGTCATAAAATTACTTACTCCTGACGCCCCTAATGTCGGCATTTTGCAGAACCAATAACTCATAGTTGCACCTGGTTTTCTCCGTAAAATGTAAAATTTGAAATAGGTCCTACCGGGAGTCTTAAAATTTGATCAACTTGCAATGTAAAATTTCACGGTAAAATGTAAATTTTAAAATAGGTCCTACCGGGAGTCGAACCCAGGTCGCTGGATTCAAAGTCCAAAGTGCTAACCACTACACCATAGAACCCATTTGTGATTGAACAATATAGACAAGTTATTCTTGATATGCATTCTACATATGGTAAATCAAATCATTATTGAATATTTATGTATGTACATGCACATAACAAGAATGATTTTATTTATGTGCACTCTTTGCTACATTGACAGTTTATCATAAAGGTTGGATCATTAACAACATTAGCATTTAATCATATAGTTTAAAAAATCAGACCAATGATTGTTTGTTATTGGTTGACCATATAACAAGTTTTACACTAACACAATATAACAATTAATCTCTAAGAAGAATTCTCACGATGGAAGAAAATAAAGTAAGATATACATACTCGTGGCTTTTTTGATGGTTTCTTTATTTCAGTTTGATGAATTCGTTAATCATTCTTTTTCCTCAAAGTCCATCACAATATGGGTTTTTGAAAGAAAATAAAAATAGTAGACTAAGTAATCGTTATGATATTGGAATTTGGAACTTGTATGAAACAAGGTTTGTTTGTTGTACATATAATAATAGACTAAGCAATGGTAATGATGTTAGAACTTATATAAAACAATATTGTTGAACCCTTCTCAACATCTTTTCATAGATATATTCAACACTATTGTCAATGACTGATGGTGGAATAGATCTTAAGTTAAAAAACATTATAAAAATTGTTTTGAAAATTTTAACGGCTAATGGAAGTGACCCGGATCAAATCGTCTAAAATGAATCGCTATTGAAAAGCTCAGATATGCATATATGAAGATCAATTGATGATAATGATATACAAATCAATTAATATGCTTTTAACAACAATCACTTGAATTCTACATAGAAAGTAAAGTCTATTTCCAATAACAAAGTATACAAAAATGTAATTGAGGAAAATTATCGAACATCTTGTGTGTAAACATTTTCGTCTAGAATCCTCTATGGTTTTATTGCTTTGGAAATCTAACCACAATATAATACATTGTGATCAACTCAACAAAACCTTTTTTCAAATGGTTATCAAAAAGTTTAACCAAATGTATTGATCGCACAATCGGAGAGTTCAAGAATTTCCAAATGAAAAATAAAGGAGAGAGAGAGTACACAAGGATGTGTTTCGAAAGTTCCCCAATCGGCCTCGCTATGGGTATGTCTGCCCTCAATTCGAACTCGAATTGAGATAATTAATCTTACTTTACAAATAAAGTTTTACAAGAGAAATGTAGTAATACAACCTCACAAACCCTAGGTTTGATGTTGATTCTAACACTTTCTCTTCCCTTGATCTGAGCTTAATCAAATCACCTAATAATACCAATTTGATTCATCGTCTCTCGTCACTCCTTTGTAAAAAAAAATCATTCTTTAAAGTTTTCGCTTGATCGAATCCAAATTGGGAATTGTTGTCACCCAAAATTTGCCAATTTGATCCACCGTCTCACGCTACTCCTTTGCAAGAAACCTCATTCTTCAAAGCTTTCACTCAATCGTATCAAAATTGCATAATCTTGTCCAAAACCTTCAAATCCCCATTGGATTCTGAAGGAAAACCTCAACTTTGTTTTCTTATTTGAAACCCCCAAAGATTCTGAACCCAATTTATAATTCAACAACCTAAATTGGACATTATCAACTTGATTCTAGATGGAACCCAAAGAGTGCTTATGTGTAATTTTTGTGTGTGTATGCATAGAACATATGTTTATGATGAAGAGAACTCTTTGTATATTCATGGTTTCCTATATGGTTTTTTCACCAGTTGATATGATGTATGTATGAGGTATTTATATGTGTGCAAGTTGGAGGAAAAAAGAAATGCAAGAGGCTTAGAAAAAATGCAAAAATTTAAAGATTGTTAATGCATGTGTCAACTTATATAAGTCATGTGTCGACACATTTAATGCATGTGTCGACTCATACGTGTGGCACATCAAATAGAAACTACAGACTTTAAAATTGACCTATAAGTGTCGACTCATTATTCGTATGTGTCGACTCATAGAAGAATTTTTCTTCGATTTGTCGACCCAAAATGCTTTATGTGTCGAGACATACATTACAAAAGCTACAACCTTTAAAAATGATCCACATGTTTCGACTTATAGCATGTATGTGTCGACACATAAACTTGTTTTTCACATAAAAACCTGTTTTTAATGCATGAAACCTTTTTTTTTAACTATTCTTAAGTTTCCTAATACTAAGATGCACATTTAGACTCAGAGAATACCATCCAATATACATAAATGTTAAATTTTCTTAGTTTTGACATTATACAAAATAATTTTAATAGGAAGGTGCACTCACAAGAGGGATAGTGAGAAGAAAAAGTCTAAGGTTTAAAGAGAGAAGAACAATTTTTGATTAGAGAGCTTACTGTTGGAAAATATGGTAATAGAAGAGAAAGAACTTTCACTATGGGTGTATTGTATGATAAAGTATAGAAGAGAGATTCTTTCTCTCATTAGTGATTGTGTAGATTCTATTTTGAATTATTGCTATGTAAAACATTGTGATGTGATGTCATAACTTTTGTGGTGTTGCATTATGTTGTCATGTATATATGATATTTGCGATTAGCTGTGAATGTTTGCATTTGTAGTATGTGCATGGTGATTGTGATATAATTAAGTGCACTAGTGTTGCGTATCTCAAAACTGTGACGAATGTAATACATTTGGGTGTCGTTGTTACAAACTCGCTATTATGATATGTGTTTCAGCTTGTACTGAAAATCATAATACATGTGTATCTCTCCAAAATTGTTCTTGCATGTGAAAAGGTTCTACGCATATGTTATCCTTGCCTATTACTCTACCCACACTTGCGAGAATAGTGTTGTCTAAATCACTGTCATGTGTTGTTATTAATGGTATTTGTTTTCTACATTAATACTTATGTTAGCAATATGTGCAGTGTCAATGATAGTAGGCATATGATAACATACTTATTTAATGATAATGTGAATATGCTATCATATTTGTTTGATGATCATGTGAATTACCATGTTGTAACTTGTATACTTAATTAATGATGTAATATGCTATCACATTTGTTTAATGATCATGTGATTTACCATGTGGATTACCATGTTGTAACGTATATAATTATTTAATTGATAATGTGAATATGCTATTGTACTTGTTTCATGATCATGTGAATGTGCCATGTTGTAGCATATGGATAGCCTATTGTTAAATTGGTGAAGCCTATTTTTAAATTGCTGAATTAAAGCATGTTAATTGATCAGATTATTTTTTCATAACTTTAGTTCTGTAGATCAAAATGTGACGTTGTTTGAAGCCTTGAAAACCTGACGTACAGAGCTATTTTATGGTAGTGCTTGGTCAAATAATTGAGTTGCAGTTGTGTGTCTAATGTAGGAATATTTGTGATGACTTGTATGAGTGGTTAGCGAATCATTGTGTTTATTCAATGATGTGTTTTTGTTTTGGTGACTTAACATGCATAAATGCTTATGAAGTTACATTTGCTGAGTTGTTGTTGTTTGTTGAATGTCGTAACATCGATTAATTGCTGCGTGTCATGAATGATGTTGTGCATAAATGATGAAATATGCATGATGATTCTTTTGATGAACTTTACAATGATAATGCATGTTATTGAGAGTCATGCATCATGGTGTATGAATTTCTCTCCAACTTTGGTGGGTTTTATTCCGGTAGTATGGATCGGGAGCGAGTAGTCAATTTTAATAAAGAATTGGTGAAATGTTACCTATATTAATGGCAACGAACTTTGGCATGCTCTGGTCTTATAGTGTGGGGATTTGGAGTGAGTAGTCAGTTCCAGGTGGGAGCTGGTGAAGCATTACCTATGGTGATGGTAACGATTTGGTATGCTCTGCTCTTATGGTAGAGATCGAGAGCAAGATGAACCTAATTGTACATGAATGACACCACATGCATAATAAATTAGTTCTGGAGTACATATGCACACATGATTGTATATGTAGTTGATTGTTCATAATATTGTTGATTAGATGCAAATATGTGCATGTCGTTATGAATGAGTGTGAGACTACATTGTTGATGATTGTGTAATGAGTGTGTGCTTGTTATGTGTTCTCTGCTTTAGAATTCATTACACTATTTATATTGATTTTTTGTTTTCACCCATTTACTTCATGTTGTCCACCATGAACATCTTGCAGATATTCAAGAGTAGAGTTTGTTGCTATAAATGGAAGTTTGCTGCTGGAGTTACTTTGTTTGGTTTCATCATTATTTAGAAGTCTTGCTATGTTCTTGTAACGTCAGGGTTGAGAATGTTTCTTTACTTATTATTTTTGTTGGAGCTTAATTGCTTTATTCAATTTATGTTGAATTCGTTGAAAGTTGAGCATGATAATTAAATATTTTGATAGCAATTTATATAGTTCGAAATTTGAGACTAAATGCCTAAGTTATATTAATGTTTTATTTAATTGAAATAAGATTGATACCACTGCAATGATACCTTAAGTGAAGATGAGCGTGCGATGACAGATCTCGTATGACGTTGATATTTCTGCTGCGTGTTTAATAAATGTTTGTGATCTGACCTGATCAGAAGGGGATCACGGGCTGGCCACACGCTATTAGACTGCTACCTGTTCACCGGTGATGAGGAGGAGAAGGGAGGTGTACCTGCAAAACACTCCGATGGCAAAGTAAGGAGTTGGGTAAAGTGAGAGCAAAATGCAAAAAATGGGTAAGAAGTGAATTACCTGACCCTCTTGAGGAAGAGGGTATTTATAGAGAGACCTCAGCGCTGGACCAACGGTCACTTGTGTTGGGCTGGATGGCCAGGCCCAACCCAGGTGACTGCTAGGGCTTACGTGGCGTAGTGAAGACCAGGATGTGGTATTCGCCCTAGTCCAACTGTCTCGTGGTCTCCGGAAAGTGGGTTTGAACTGCTCTTTCGGAGGGGGGCAGTTGGGAAATGACGTGTCCCCGCGGAGGGGAGCACGTGGAGAACGTGTGAAGGACACGTTGTCCTGCCCGCGGAGGGATATGGTCCTGCCCGCGGAGGGGAAGAAGGTCCTGCCCACAGAGGGTAAGGTCCTGCCCGCGGAGGGGGAGTAGGTCCTGCCCGACGGGGGCAGTGTCTGGCCGATGGAGGGAAGGTTCTGCCCGACAGGGACAGTGTCTGGTCGACGGGAAGTCTTGTGCTCGACACAGATGAGGAAGGCTTCTTTGGGCCTTTTCCCAAGTGTATGTGGGATGGGCCTTCCCGGTCAGGCCAGGTCCCAGGCCAGAACAGTTTGATTTATTGAAGAAATTGTTGTTTGTGACACCTTAAATTATCGTGTGAAGTTTAATATATAAGTTTTGGAGACGGTAAAATGTAAAATTTGAGATAGGTCCTACCGGGAGTCGAACCCAGATCGCTGGATTCAAAGTCCAGAGTGCTAACCACTACACCATAGAACCCATTTGTGATGGAAAAATATAAACAAGTTATTCTTGATACACATTCTTCATATGGTAAATCAAATCATTATTGTATATTCATAAAGGTTGGATCATTAACAACATTAGCATTTAATCATATAGTTTAAAAAATCAGACCAATGATTGTTTGTTATTGGTTGACCATATAACAAGTTTTACACTAACACAGTATAAAAATTAATCTCTAAGAAGAATTCTCACGATAGAAGAAAATAAAGTAAGATATACATACTCGTGGATTTTTTGATGGTTTCTTTATTTCAGTTTGATGAACTCGTTAATCATTCTTTTTCCTCAAAGTCCATCACAATATGGGTTTTTGAAAGAAAATAAAAACAATAGACTAAGTAATGGTTATGATATTGGAATTTGGAACCTGTAGGAAACAAGTTTTGTTTGTTGTACATAAAACAATAGACTAAGCAATGATAATGATGTTAGAACTTGTATAAAACAATATTGTTAAACCCTTTTCAACATCTTTTCATAGATATATTCAACACTGTTGTCAATGACCGATGGTGGAAGGACAAAAAACCACTGAATAAACACGTCATTGCAACCTATGTCAGCATCCCTCCACAAATTACCTACGGAAGACGGTTATCATAAACAATTCTCCACAACATTCTGTCATGGCTACCATTCTTATGTTGTCCCCTACATGACGTGACTTATTTCCTTCTCATCAAACTTGATGAACATTGACGCATCTCTTATCATTTGTCTTGAACATCCGCTATTTAGGAACAATAACCTTTTTACGGAGACAAAACCTTCTTGTGACAATCAAATAGATAATTTAATTCCCTAACAAGTGGATCTCAAAGATTCGTTGAAATACACTTAGGAATCTATGTCATTTTATCATTGGGAACTTGAACGTTCCTAATATGACAAAGAGGTAATGTGTACATTATCACCACAATAATAACAAATAGTTTCAATCCGTTTGCAATGTCGAAATTGTCTTCAAGTTGCCTAATTATATCTGTCAAAAAGTCGATTTTGTCAAATTTGTGAAAAATTTCATTAGTGTCAAAACCAAGACTTAACTATATGCACTTATCCTTTATATAAATCTCATATCTCAAATTCATGTCGAAACATAGTAAAAAACCTCGTGCTAACGAAAATCATACCTAAATTTACAAAAGTACTCCATCATAACCGTTGAATGCCTCAATAGATGTTGATGACCCTTCATTCTTACAATAAACAAGCCAAATATCATATTTTATATTAGTTTTTTGGAGTACAGCACAAAATAACATTTTTTACGTGCAATAGATTTTATCTAATCAAACTCTTCATACTCTTCTTATTATACAAATATATTATATAATAACTATAAATTATTTTTATAATACAATATATATTCATCTTACCCCATGAGGATTATAAATAGCTCTTAACGGTATCCATATTTCACAAGAAACTCATCGTTGTAGCAATGATGAAAATCAAGCATGCTATCTTCTTGTGCTTTTGTGCAATGCTTCTAATCTCTATTGTGGCAATTGAGCCTTATGAAGATGAAAATCAACGTATTTATAAATAGCCATATCATGTATATGTATGCACCTTTTTTTGTTATACTAATAAAATGTTTTTTTTGTTTGGTTGCAGTTGGTGAAATAGAGAGATCAATGAGAAAAATGGGACAAGGGAATGGTGGATACAGAAACCAAGGTGTTTACATTGATGGAGTTGTAATACCTTTAACCAATGGTGAAGGTCGTGGCGGAAACGAGCCACTTTTTCCCGATTGCGAGAAAGACAGTGGCAGTGAAGGTGGAAATTGTGGCGGACACGAGGTCGAGGCCAGTAATGAAAACGCCATTCCGATTCCTATTCCTGACGATCCAATAAGTAAAAGTCGTTGGTGGACACGCAAGTCACCAGAGGAGAACATTCCTGTGAGAAACTAGTCGTTGGTGCTACATTATGTAATGTCACAAGAAATGTAAAATATGGCTGGGACCATATAGTTATTAAATTAAATAACAATTATAATAATTATGGAGTAAACTTTCAAAATTGTCTCAGATTTTGTAAGATCCTATAAAAATAAGTCTTTTAAGATTTTGCAGTTATATGTTGAATCAATATAATGTTACACAACTTAATAAAATGTTACACAACTTAACCTAGACTAATTCATTTTTGTCCCCATAGTATATTTGAATTTTTAATTATTTATATATTATTATTTAATTTAGACGGTCATAATTAATGATCGGATATCTATTAATAAATTTTTATCGAGTTTTAATTCTTAATTATTTAATATTTTTTTATATTAAATAATATACTTTTAATTAATTTTTATTTTATATTTATCTTCTTCTTTCTTTGTCGTCTTTTAATTATGTTTCGTATTGAACATAGTGAAATCCTTATCGATATGCGAAAATGGTTCACACGTCTTATCAATCGATTAAATGCACTAGGTAATCATGTTTCTAATAAACTTGCTACTAAAACCTTTTGAGATGTTTAAGTAGGGAATGACAGCCCAAAGTCACTACCATCAAGGAGGTAAATGATCTTAAGTCGCTTGATCTGACGATTTTATTTGATAAGTTGGAAGAGCATGAGAAAGATCTCACTTGCTTAGCAAAATAGGAAAAGGAATGTGAAAAGAAAATAAAAAAGGAGAAATGGAAAGACAAATAAGAAGGGAAGAAGTCCATAGCTCTAAAGACTTCTAGCTCAAGGTCCTCAAATGATGAACTTAGGGATTATAAATCTAAAGATAACAATGAATCCGACGAAGAAGATATGAGACCGTTTATAAAGAGGGTCAACAAATACATGTTGAAACATGGTAACAAATATCCCAAAAAATACCATGATAAATCAAGAAGTTTATCAAGCTCCTCAAAAGAAGATGAGGACAAAAAAGGGAAGTGTCGAAGTACTTATTAAAAATGTGGTAAACCCAATCAGTTTAAACTTAAGTGTCCTAAAATCAAGAAAAAAAGGAAAGAGGTCGTCAAAAATTGTCTAGAAAATCTAAAAGAGCTTATTCCACTTGGACGAGCAAAAGTGATTCATCAAGTGATGAAAGCTCTACGTCAAGTGTTGAATTGGCCAAGTTTTGCTATATGACAAATAAAGGAAAGAAAAAGGATGTAAGTTACTATAAACTTTAAGCTTCTCATTACTTTTGCTATATTATCTTATAATCCTTATACAAGGTATAGTTACATTAAAAAGGAACCAAATTGCAAAAGATTATCTTTCCTTAACTTGTATTGTACACTATTGTTTCAAAAAGGGTCACACCATTGCAAAGTTTAAATTTAGGAAATTTTTTGTTTCTAAAGGCGTCTTTCAATGTATGCATAGATGCAACCAAATTTTTACTAATCCCTAAGGACCCAATGAAGATTGGGTACCTAGCACTATTTGTTAATAATGCAGGAAAAATTCTTTGACTCTATGAAGAGATTATGTGATCTCGTGTGTGGAGCATCAAGGTGCAACACAGTGACATGTCCTTATTGTTTTATCTTTGTGATTAACAAGGCGAATTATGTTACCAATGCGTTTAATTCTTAGTGTTTTCTTTAAGTGGTAAAAGTGTGTGGATGATTGCTAATGTTCTATCCAAGAAGTGTAAGAAAGGTATTATGTTAAATAATGTAGGTTTATCTTCAAGAAGACATACTCAAATACATCAAATTAGGAGTGATCAGCCTACGATGATGAAACATGAGGAGGAGTAAGATAATCATCATGATTGAAAAAGATTGAGACTCTAACATCAAGGATAATCATCAAGTCAATCACCTTTTGGAGACATTATTAGTCACACTTTCAAATACTTCTACAAGAAGAAAAGTGGTAAGAGCGTTTTGGTCTCGATTGTGTTTTTGTGACACGTGTTGCATTTATTTCAACTTTTATTCGAAAGTTCTTCATGGAATGCAAGTGTATCCTCCGTCATGTGTAAAGTGAGGTAATATCGTTTCAATCCTTTTTCTTATTTTGTAAGTATGTATTTATTTTACGTGTTTATTTCTTAAAGGTATATGATGAACTATGTCTGTGATATTTGTGATGTGTGTTTACTTCCAAAAATTTCAATGTGACTGATGTATGTTGCTTTCTACATGTTTATAGTAACTATATTCAAATGTTGTCTCATTTTAATATTTATCTTAAACCAATTCATGATTTAATTTTATATCATTGCATGATTCTAGCAAAGAAACCATAAAAATCTATCATATGCATGTGTCTCTCATCATGTTAGTATGCACGAGTCAAATTGAGTCTTTATTGGTATCTACAAGCTCAATGTGAGTCAATCATAAGATTTTATGTTACTTAGGTTGACACAAATTTGTATAGGTTGACCTATTTTAACTATGTTCAAATTGGTACAATAGAGGTCGGCCCAATCTAGTATAGGTCGGCCTATGCAAATTAATTTTTTCATTTTTCATAAAAGTTATAATATAGGTCGACACACACTCGTACATGTCGACATGTAATAGATTTTTGTGAAATCTTGAGTTCTAATACAATATGTGTTGATGTGTATCATTTTAGGTCGGCCTATGATAGTAAATGAATGAATTATTGTATATTTGACAAAAATGCTTCATCTTCTTGCATTCATGATTGATTCATGAATCTGTTTCAATTTCCATTCAACTTCTAGTCAGCCATTATAATTCCTTGTAGGATTTTTAACTATCCACTATTGTTATTCAAAGTATCAGAAACAAAGGTGATAAGGGAAAGTCTGCTGCATCTTCAACCATTCCAAAAAATGTGTTCTCTCTGGTCCCAGACAATTGCGTTGCATAATTCACAAAAAATTATCAGCACCATCTCGTCTTGAAGAAAAATGTGTGGAAGTCAGTGGTTGTTGGATGTTTGGAGATTCTAGAGGTGGTTCGACTTGTCGAGCACCAATAGATAAAATACTTTCTGCAGCTGTCGCAAGACTACAACGAAGGCCTTTTCCGAGTGTTCTGCTCTGCATGAGCAAAACAAATCTTCCTTCAAATCCATAATTGTCAATAGTGTCTATGAGGTTACTGATGATGTATGGAATAGGTTGCTTGATATTTCTATTTGTGATCCTGATGTTGAGGATGAGTCTGATCCGTTGGTAACAGATGTTTACATTCATAAGGATTTCGAATGGAGTACTCATCTGAATGAGATGCTCAAAGCTTCTAGGCTAGAGGATTGTCATGAGGTTATAGTTGTCAATCAACTCAAGATGGTTCCAAGAATTCTTTTATGGTGGGTTTCACACATTTTGCACCCAAAGAAAGGAGGGTACTCAATAGTAGACAATGCAAAAATCCATCTTGTGTATATCTTTAAGCACACGATTCGTATCAACTAGTTGCATTACTTTATCAACTGAATGTTCACCATCAAGGAGTGTAATAAAGGTAGATCCTACTGTTACACATATTTGATTTAGAAAATTCTCAACTTCTTTAACATTAGTGTGCCAAACTTACTGCCATTTCACCTAGCCCAATTCAAGAATTTTCCCAACGTACCTTAACAAATATAGAGTACTTTTGGGATGAGGAACGTCAAGCGTATCACCTCAGGTTGGGAAAACTTGGACGAAAGGTGTACAACTTAGCTGATCCAACAGAATTTGCTGACTCTACTACTGAGCCACATGTTGGAGATGATGAACCTATGCAAGATGTGGACCATGACTCTAGTCAAAGGAATGATGATGTTCATGAATATCAATCATCCGTCACTTCACTTCTTCAAAATCTTTTGATCAAACAAGATGCTCAAATGGCACAACTCTGCACTATGCAAGAACACATGAAGATCCAAGATGCGAACTTTGAGGATTTTGAATCTTTTGTAAAAGAAAAACTGGTCTCTTTGAAGGAGGAAATGGATGCGAATATAGCCAGTACCATTGCAATTGTCAATCACATTATTGCTGCCTAAAATGAAGGTTGTCATCATTACACACAATTCTTTCAGGAAATGTGTGACTTCTTAGACCATCCATTTGGAAGCGATGGTTAAGACTACTTTCATGGAGTGAGGCCTGGAGGTCGTGGAAGACAGCGATGTGCAAAGTTTGGGTTGTTTCTGCCATGTGTCTAAGAATTTATTTCTTGTTGGGCATGTATTCAGTTTTCTTTTACGTCTCTATGCATTTTTCATTTTGGTTTGGATTGTTGTTCTGTTTTTTATTTATGTATTGATTTAGTGCTTCTACTACGATTAATTGAAATCAATAAATATGAGTATTGTTAGTGTGTTTTATTATGCATGTGTTACTTACATATGATTTGCATGTGAATGCACCATTTATTATTTGAAATTTCCTCTACGTAGTATAAGATACATGTGAATTATGAATCTATATGATGCTTCTAATGTATTACTTGTTTCTTTTTTATGTTGTAAAGGGGGGATAAGATTATGAAGAGGATAATGCATAAATTCAGAAGGATCTATTCAGTTGCACAAATTCGGGGGAAGCTATTCAAAGTACTAAAGAAAAACACAATGCCTATATGATTCAAGTTTTACCATCATCTAAAAAGGGGATTATTAGAGTGCATTCTTCCATCTAGCCATGTTTTGAATGATGTCAAACTTGGAGAGTGTTTTAGCATTATTGTATATTGGTCGGTATCAACCAAAGTTTAGATGTGAAATGATAATTTTATCCTTAGGATGCATACAAATGGTTTTGAAAATTATTAGAAATGTCTAGGCATGTATCAATATTAAAGCATGTACACTTTGTCCATGGGTTTCCTCGCTTAGGTCGACTTGAGTATCTTGACAGGCCGACCTATTGCTTTCATAGGCCGACCTGTAGTTTTCAAAAACTTTAAATTTTGTTTGGCATCTTATTTTTCTTGTATCCTTTTTTCCTATTTCCACACACACACACACACACACACACACACACACACACACACACACACACACACACACACACACACACACATATATATATACACTCATACATGCACCTTTTTCTAGGAAGGTACTAGTGTAAAACCTAAACGAAAATATAATTACAAAGCTTTTCCATCATCCTTATCCTTTCTTCGATGCATACACACAATCAAACTATACATAATCATTTTTTGATTGGGTGACCATCTAGATTAGGATCGATAACGTCTAATTAGGTTGGTGTAACCTAGAATGTTGGGTTGAGATGTTTGTGTGTTTTAAATAAGAAAACCAATGTGGGGTTTTCCTTCAAGATCATTGGAATTTGAAGGTTTTGTTCAAGATCAAGTTAACACAGATTCTACCGAGTGAAGGCCTTAAGACAAGGTGGTTCCTTGCAAAGGAGTCGCGCAAGACGGTGAATCGTGTTCAGGAATCTTGGGTTAAACAAGTGAGTGTTAAGGATAATCTGACCGAGCGAAAACCTTGAAGACGATGAGGTCTTGCAAGCAAGTAGTTAAGAATAAGTGGATTGTAGTAGCATTGTTGCTGACTTGATAAAGCTTTGATCAAGGGTTTGGATGTGGTTGAATAAAAAACAAACCATAAGTTATAGGGATATAACTTTTCACCTCTTATATAAACATTTTTCCAAAGATAAGGTTAATTTCAAGCATCTCAATTCGATTTTGGATTGAGGGCAGACGTACCAATAATGAGACCGATTGGAGAACTACCTAAACAGATCTCTCTCTCTCTCTCTCTCAATATATATATATATATATATATATATATATATATATATATATATATATATATATATATATATATATATATATATATATATATATATATATATATATATATATATATATATATATATATATATATATATATATATATATATATATATATATATATATATATATATATATATATATATATATATATATATATATATATATATATATATATATATATATATATATATATATATATATATATATATATATATATATATATATATATATATATATATATATATATATATATATTGAATCAACAACAAACCATAAGTTATGGGGATATAATTTTTCACCTCTTATATAAACATTTTTTTCAAAGATAAGGTTAATTTCAAGCATCTCAATTCGATTTTGGATTGAGGGCAGACGTACCAATAATGAGGCCGATTGGGGAACTACCTAAACAGATCTCTCTCTCTCTCTCTCTCTCTCTCTCTCTCTCTCTCTCTCTCTCTCTCTCTCTCTCTCTCTCTATATATATATATATATATATATATATATATATATATATATATATATATATATATATATATATATATATATATATATATATATATATATATATATATATATATATATATATATATATATATATATATATATATATATGATCTGACCTGATCAGAAGCGGATCACGGGCTGGCCACACGCTGTTGGACTGCTACCTGTTCACCAGTGATGAGGAGGGGGTGTACCTGCATGACACTCCGATGCCAAAGTAAGGAATTGGGCAGAGTGAAGGCGAAGTACAAAAAAAGGGGTAAGAAGTGAATTACCTGACCTTCTTGTGGAAGAGGGTATATATAGAGAGACCCCAACGCTGGGCCAACGATCACTTGTGTTGGGCTGAGTTACCAGGCCCAACCCAAGTAACTACTAGGGCTTACGCGGCGTAGTGAAGACCAGAACAGGGTCTTCTCCCTAGCCCAACTGTCCCGTGATCTCCGGAAGGTGGGTTTGACCTGCTCTTTCGGAGGGGAGCAGTTGGGAGATGACGTGTCCCCGCGGAGGGGAGCACGTGGAGAACGTGCATATGGCACGTTGTTCTCCCTGCGGAGGGGAGCTCGCGAGGTTCCTTTGGGGCACGTTGTTCTCCTCGAGGAGGGGAGCACACGTGGACGTGGAAGGGCCATGGGAGTCTTGCTCGGTGGCATGGGGAATACCGCCCACGGAGGGCGGTGCTTGGTTCGCGTGGGCGATTCTCTTGCCCGACATGGTTGGGACGGTTCATCTGCGCGGGCAGGGCCTGGCGGGACATTATTGGGCTGGGCCAGTATAATTCAGCCCGGGGCCCAGTCCAGAACAGGAGCCCCCCAAGTCGTTGCTCTGAGGATGAGAGTGAGGACTTGATAACGTCGTTCCGGGGAAGTGGGCTGGTCTGGGGAAAGACTTCCCGTGCGAAGACGCGCGTCCATTGTCGTCGGTCACCGAGTTCGAAGGCGGGTATCGGCGGGGAGAGGTGAAGAGACGCGTCTGTCTGCTTTCGCCACGTGTCGCGTTCTGGGTGGCTACCAGGGCGGTTACCCTAGGGTACTCAAGTGTCTAGCGATGCTTCGAGTCCCGTGCAGGGGTATAAAAGAGCGGGCCCCTGCTCATTTCTCACTTTTGCCCTCTGATTCTCACGCTTCTAGCCTGCTGCTCCGCCGTCGTCTGATATCACCGCCGTTGCTGCCGCCGCGATCTCTGTCGTTGATTTTTCATAGTAAGTTTCCCTTCCCTTTTTCTCTTGCATTTCTCGTTTGTTTCTTGAGTGTGACCGGGGCCGATTGAATGCCCCGAGGAGCGGCGAAATATCTGCCGTTCTTGGCGGTTTTTTTAGGGTTTTATTATGAATGTACCGGGGAAAAACGCTAGATCCGATGAGTGTCCCGGGGACGGAAGTCTTTTCCGATGAATTCCCCGGGGAGGATAGCTTTTTCTGATGAGTTCCCCGGGGAACGCTTCCTTATTCCGACGAATGTCCCGGGGAACGTTCTTTTTCTCCGATGGATGCCTCGGGGAGCGACGTCTATTCTGGTGGGCGTCTCCGAGGTGGGTCTGCCGTTCGGGTCACACGGAACCGGGGGGGTAGGTTAGGGCAGACTCACCGGGGACGATGCTCGGGGGGTCCTCGTCGCCCTTTCACTTGACTTGCGGTGGAAGGGTGAATTTGATCTCTGTAATCGAATTCACCGTTACCTTCTGCTTTTCAGGTGTTTAATGACTTCGCTCATCTTGGGCACAATGGTCGAGGACAACCAGCCGGATGTTCCCCATTTTGACGAGCGCGTCGTTCCGATCGCAGACTGGGTGGCCGAGGAGCCCCTCACCACGCCCTCCTGCTTTGTAGCTAATCCGACGAGGGCTTACGCAACCTTAGAAGACCGGGAAGAGGGGGAACCTCAAAACTGGCAAGTCTATCGCCCCCGGCCAGGTCACTGGATCTGCTCGAAATACGGGCAGATGCGCTTTCCAATGTACGAGTTTTACTTCAAAGAGGCTAGGCTCAGGCTTCCTTTCTCGGACTTTCATCTGGGCCTCTTCAACTGGCTAAGGCTGACCCCGTCACAACTGCACCCCAAATCCCTGGCCTTTATTTGGGCCTTCGAGCTCGTGTGCCAACATCTCCAGGTCGGCGTCACGCTGCCATTGTTCTTTCCGATTTTCCATCTGCAGCGGCAGTCGGTGGGGGGTCGACATGGCTGGGTGTCATTCAAGCAGCCGGACAGACTTTTCAGGACGTACATGGATTCCGTCCGAGATTTCAAGAGCCGTTTTTTCGTGGTCAGCCCCATCACGCACGAAGCTGTCCGCCCGTTGTATTTCGAAGGGGAGAGGATAGTGGATGGTCGCCGCGAGGCCGTCACGTTGCCCTGGGTGCATGTGGAGTGGTCCTTGGATCATTACTCTCGGGGAACAAGCGAGTACATCATGCGGGCGGGGACGCTTGACGAGGAGGATATGGCCAGCTACATGAAGATAGTTTCTTTCGTGCGAAACTTGCCGCCGTCGAAACTGGTCAGGCCTGACGGCTAGTATATCCTCGACAGTTACGGGAACGTCCGGGAGACGACGAGGTTGATCAACACCAAGGCTCTGCTCGAGTGTGCCTCAGAGGAGGACGCTCTGCATTATCTAGGTGGTGGCCGCTTCGTTCTCTTTCGACCTGATGTCCTTAGCTTTTTACTAACTAGTTTTATTTTGTCATGCAGGGAACATGGCCTCTGTTGAGGAACGGGTGAAGAAGTTGCGCATGTCGAGGGTTGCTGCCCCTCCGAAAACGCGGGTGGCTCAGTTGGCTAGGCAGTCTTCCGCCGAGCAAGATGGAAGGGGTTCGTCGGCGTCTCTGACCGGCAGCCAGTTGCCTACCTCCCAAGGGGTTCCGAAGAGAGCGAGGGTCCAAGAGGATACGCTCGTGGTCGATCTGTCGGACGAGTCTTCCGAGGAGGGTTACCCCATCGCCCCCTGTCACCAGCATCCCGGCTACTTCCATGGGGCTAGGTCGCCCAGCATTCCGGCGGGGGAGGTGAAGGCGGTCCTGGGCGCTGACCGTGCGAGGAGGAGGCAGGTCCTGACTGAGGATTTGGCTGCGTTAATACGGACTTTCACCATGGCGATGGTTCTGAGCGAAGAGGGTTGCTCGGTCGTGGA
Organism: Lathyrus sativus; assembly: GCA_963859935.3. Lineage (NCBI taxonomy): Eukaryota > Viridiplantae > Streptophyta > Magnoliopsida > Fabales > Fabaceae > Lathyrus > Lathyrus sativus. The sequence goes on along the minus strand of OZ012736.1, from coordinate 481,046,820 downwards.
ACTGTCGAAGCTGCAAAGGGATCTCGCGTTCACGCAGTCTCGTCTGAACAAAGCGGCCGAGGATCTGGAGGCCAGCCGAGGGAAAGTGACCCAGCTGACCGACGAGCTGGAGAAGGTTCGGGGAGAGGTGGACCTCGAGCGCAAAAGATGCAGTGGCGTTGGGGAGAAGCTGAAGGCTACCGAGGAGGAGCTGCGGGCGTCGAAAGCTCGAGTCGCGGAGCTCGAGGGCGATCTCCTTCCCGGGGATGATGAGACCGACGACGACCGACTGCTGGTTACCCGGGCTGATCTGCTCGCCAGGATACGCGTGCTGGAGGGGGACTGCCTTGATGGTTTTGCCGCGGGCTTCAACAACGTCGTTGCTCAGCTCAGGGTGGTGAACTCCAGGGTTGCCTTCGTTGAGGACGGGATCGGCCCCTTTCATGAGATAGTTGATGGCCGGGTGGTTGACCCCAGCGCCGAGGAGGGTGGCGCCGTCGTCCCTGGCGTGCAGGTTGGAGCTGATGGAGAGGAGGGAGTTTAGATTGGTCCCGGGCCTGCATGCCCGCGTATTTCGGCCTGCGCGCCATGTGTTGTATTTTGTTTTTTGTCGGGCCTGCGCGCCCTTGTTTATGTAATATTGACTACTGGGCTAGTGGCCGCTTTTGATTAATATATTTTGAAAATTGTCTAAGTGTGTGTCTCGTTTTTGCATGTTTGTTTATGCTCGTTTTATTTCTGCCCATATTTGTATGATTGGGTTATATATGTTTGATATGCATGTTAGAATGTGTTTGGGTCCGTCCGGGGTAATAGCTCGACAAAACTTGTTACCGGCGGTGATGGGAACTGGCCGGTTTGGCCGGCGTTGTTGCCTGACCGGTTCGGGGAGAGTTCTCCCTGCGGCGTGGACATCCCATCGCGAGCTAGGAGTCTTACCGGTTTTGGTATGGCGGTGGGGAGCCTCGGTCGAGGTGTTCCCCGCCGAGCAAGGCCTTCTGCCCGCGCACACAAGAGGCAGGGCTTGCTTTTTCTCTGGTCGTTAGTAGATGCGAGGGGGTGCGGTGGTACCATGTTGCCCCCTAGTGGTCGCGACGATAGGTCGTCGCGGGCAGTGTTCAAATGTAGTACTGCTTAAGTTTCGCGGCGTTCCATGGTCGAGCTAGATGTTCCCCGTGCAGGTTTTCGAGGTAATAGGCCCCGTGCTCCGTCTTATCGCGGACACGGTAGGGGCCTTCCCAATTCGCAGCCAGTTTGCCTTCATGTGAGTCTTTCTGGTTTCTACGCAGAACTAAGTCGCCGACTTGGAAGTCGCGTGTGAGGACTTTGTTTTCGTGGCGAAGTGCTACTTGTTGTTTCAGCCGGGCTTCCCGAAGGGCAGCTCCTGAGCGAATCTCCTCGACGAGGTCTAGCTCTTCACGTAAGGCGCCGTCGTTGTCGTCGGTGTCGAGGGGAGCCTCAGTTTGTCTGGATGGCTCGCGTATCTCGACCGGTATCACAGCTTCGGTTCCATACGTGAGACGGAATGGGGTTTCCCCCGTGGTCGAGTGGGGAGTGGTGCGATATGCCCAGAGGACGCTGTGGAGCTCCTAGACCCATGCTCGCTTTGCGTCACCGAGTCGTCGCTTGAGTCCCCTGAGGATGACCCTGTTTGCGGATTCTGCCTGGCCGTTTGTCTGAGGGTGCTCGACCGAGGTGAAGTGGTGTTTGGTTCCGAGCTTGGTGACGAAGTCGCGGAAGTTTTTGTCCGTGAACTGTGTGCTGTTGTCGGTGACGATGGCGAGCGGGACCCCGAATCTTGTGAGGATGTTTCGTTTATAGAATCAGAGTATATTGTGGGCCGTGATTTTGGTCAGGGCTTCGGCTTCGATCCATTTGGTGAAGTAGTCCACGCCCACGATGAGGTACTTGTTCTGATAGGATCCGAGGGTAAAGGGCCTGAGGATGTCCAACCCCCACCAGGAGAACGACCACGGGGAGGAGAGGGACTTGAGTTCGGTTGGAGGGGCGAGGTGCATGTCCTCGTGTCTTTGGCATTTGTCGCATCGTTTGACGTGTTCCTTCGTGTCCGTTTGCATCGAGGGCCAATAATAGCCTGCTCGTAGATCCTTTCTCGCCAAGGACCGTCCTCCGAGGTGCTCCGCATTGATGCCCTCGTGGATTTCTTCTAGGACGGCTGCGCTCTAGGAGTTATCAATGCATTTGAGGAGTGGGATCGTGAAGCCTCGGCGATATAGTTTGCCTTCGAGGAGGACGTACGAGCAGGCTCGTCGCTTGGTTGTGCTTGCCTCTTTAGAGTCGGCTGGTAGCTGGCCGGTGCTGAGGTAGGTGTGTAGTGGGGTCATCCAGCAGTCGGTATCTCCGATGGCGTTGATGTCGAGAAGCGCGGTGGTCGCTTTGATGCTCGGTTGCGATAAGACTTCTTGGATGACCGAATTGTGGCCTCCTTGCTTTTTGGTGCTCGCCAACTTGGAGAGGATGTCGGCGCGGGTGTTCTGCTCGCGCGGGATGTGCTGAATCTCCGCGGAGTCGAAACTTTGCAGTTTTTCAATGATAAGTGTTAAATACTCGGCGAGGTTGTCGTTTTTCTCTTGATATTCTCCGCGTACTTGCGAAGCGACTAGTTGGGAGTCTGTGTAGATTCGGATGTCTCTGGCCTCGAGGTCCGATGCCAGGAGGAGTCCGGACAAGAACGCTTCGTACTCGACTTGGTTATTAGTCTTCGGGAAGGCTAGCGTGAGGGAGACCTCGATGATGGTACCCTCGTCGTTGTCGAGGATGATGTCGGCGCCGCTTCCCGTGGAGTTGGAGGAGCCTTCCACGAAAATGGTCCAGATGTGGCTCTTGGTGGTGGGGTCGGGTGGGGAGGTCATCTCGGCGAAGAAGTCAGCCAGTGCTTGGGCTTTGATGGCGTTCCGGCCTTCGTAGACGATGTCAAACTCGGATAGTTCTAACAACCATTTCAGCATGCGTTCGGCCATGTCGGGTCGGCCGAGGAGCTGGCGAATGGGTTGATTGGTGCGGAGCACGACGGTGTGTGCGAGGAAGTAATGTCGGAGCCGTCGCTCTGCGGTGATGAGGGCTAGGGCGACTTTCTCGATCAGCTGGTATCGGACTTCGGGACCGTGGAGGGCTTTGCTTGTGAAGTAGATGGGTTTTTGGCCCTCCTCGGTTTCTCTGATGAGGAAGGCGCTTACGGCTTCGGTAGCCACGGCCAGATAGAGGTATAGGGTTTCGCCCATCATGGGGCGTGTCAGCACTGGTGGTTCGGATAAGACCCGTTTGAGGTGGCGGAGGGCTTGCTCGCATTCCTCTGTCCATTCGAACGTGGTCTCCTTCCTGAGTAGTTTGAAGAAGGGGATGGCGTGCTGGGCGGATTTGGCGATGAACCGGGAAAGTGAGGCGAGCACGCCGTTGAGGGATTGGATGGACTTCTTCGTGGTGGGTGTGGTGATTTCCGAAAAGGCGTGGCATTTGTCCGGATTGGCCTCGATCCCACGCTCGGTCAGGTAGTAGCCGAGGAACTTTCCTGCGCGGACACCGAAGGTGCATTTTTCCGGGTTGAAGCGCATTCGGCATATCGTCGCGGTTGCGAAGACCTTCCTGAGGAGGGCCGTGTGGTCAACTTCTGTGTAGGATTTGACGATCATGTCGTCCATGTATACTTCGAGCATGTCGCCAATTTCGCCCCGGAAGACACTGTTCATCATCCGTTGGTATGTGGCGGCAGCGTTCTTTAGGCCGAAGGGCATTACGTTGTAGTAATAATTGCCTGACACCGTCATGAAGGTCGTGCTTTATTTATCGTGCTCGGCCATCGGGATCTGGTTGTACCCCGAGTATGCGTCCATGAAGGACAAGAGCCTGAAGCCCGCGAAGTTGTCGACGAGTTTGTCGATGTTGGGGAGGGGGTAGGCGTCCTTAGGACATGCACGGTTGAGATCGGTATAGTCAACACACATGCTCCATTTTCCATTATTCTTTTTAACGAGTACAACATTGGACAGCCAAGTTGAATACCGGGCTTCCGAAATAAAATTTGCCTCTAGGAGGTCTTTTACAGCTTTCTCGGCTGCTGCCGATTTTTCGGGGGACTGTCTATGCCTACGTTGAACTACGACCTTCGCGGTCGGGCTGATGGACAGCTGGTGGCAGGCGACCTCGGGGTCGAGTCCGGGCATTTCTGCGGCGCTCCAGGCGAAGAGGTCGGCGTTCTCGCGGAGGCAGGCTTGTAGCTGTCTTTTCGCGAGGTCTGGGAGTCCGGCGCCGATCTTCACGGTTCTACTCTTGTCTTCCCCGAGTGTGATGATCTCGAATTCTCCGTCCGGGATGGGGCGTGCCGGGTGGGCGAGCTGTCCGTTGGCTTCGCTGGTCTTTATTTCGTGATCGCGTTCCTCGGTGAAGCTACTGTCGAGGTCCACGGATTCGACCAGCTCCTTTGGTTCAAATTTTGGCGTTATGATTGGAGTCGCCCTCTTGGTTGCTGGAGCGATGGTGTCCAAGCCTCTTAGCGCGGCCTCGAAACACCTCCAGGCGGCCTCGATGTCTCCGTTGAGGGTCACCACGGCCCCCCGTTTCGTGTAGTATTTCATCTTCAGGTAGACGGTGGAAGGTACTGCGGTGAGTTCTGCTATCGTTGTTCTGCCCAGGATACAGTTGTAGAGGGACGAGCACTCGATGACTAAGAAACGGATGCTGATCTCCCTGGCCGTTTCCTCTTCTCCGAAGGTGACTTTCAGCTCCACGTACCCCCAAGGTCTCGTCGTCGTCCCGTTGAACCCCTGAAGGTCGGAGCCTACGTAGGGGGAAAGGTTGGATTCGTCGAGTTGGAGGGTTGTGAACAGGTGTGTGTACATGATGTCCACCGAGCTACCCCCATCAACGAGAATGCGCCTGACGTCGAAGTTCGCCATCCGTGCTCGTATGAGCAGGGGAATGTTGGAGTTGGGGGATCCCCCGGGGAGTTCTTCGAGGTAGAATGTGATCGGATTGGATCGACCTCAGAATCTTTCGAGCATGCTCATTTTTCCGGAGTTGCTCGTGATAAGCTCGTCGAACTTTCTTTTCACTGAACCTATGGA